>CM065675.1:12822039-12869968 GCA_033220385.1 Triplophysa yarkandensis
GTAAATAATCTCTCAGTATCGTCGTAGTTCAAACACCAGGAGAAATAGGATTTGTCAAGTCTCCAAAATAAAACAATACATTCAAATTTTAGTGAAGGTCATGGCACACACTGTAGTGAAGGGAAGTGATGTGTGGCCAAGTATGGTGTTCCATACTTGGAATTTGTGCTCTGCATTTAACCCATCCCAGTGTACACACACAGTAAGTGAACACACACACACACACACACACACACTGTGAACACACACCCGGAAGATTGGGCAGCCATGCTGCAGCGCACGGGAGCAGTGGGGGGGACGGTGTCTCGTTCAAGGGACTCACCTCAGTCGTGGAATTACCACTGGTTCAGTCTCGAACCAGCAACCTTCGGAACAGGAGTCCAAGACTCGAGCCACCAGGCCACGACTGCCCAAAAGTTATTTATGCAACAATAAATTTGGAGCACTGACATGTAAAGAGAAAAGTTGACCATACTGTATTATACTATGGTCAGGCTTTATAAAATCTTGTAGGCTGAAAGGTGTTGTGAGTTAATAGGGTTAACTCGTCCGGTAATTCCAGTTAGTTAGCATAAAAACAGCTTTCCAAAAACATCAAAAGCACAAAAATATAATACAAATGTATAATTTCTAAAATATGTGGTTTGAACATTTTAATGTCAATAACATAAAATGTGTAGACTATAATATACACAGTTAACCATAATTTACATGTATTTGGGATCCTAATGTTAAATAATGCACGATTGTACTTTCAGGGACTAACATTTACCTCAGTCAGGCCTTCTTAATTAACACACTACTACACATTGACTTCATTTTCAAAGGTCACTTTTCACATTGATTGTTTACCTCAAATTATCTACAACTGACCAAAATCCTCCTTCCCCCTTGCTGCCTCTTGAAACTCCTCCTCAATGGATAGCTAGCATGGAGGAGTTTTAAGTCTTGTGTAGCTTAGTAACCTCGTTGTAGCACTTGTGGCAAGAGTATCTATTGTTGTCTCTGCTAGTTCCAGCTCCTTGATTCTTTATGAAAGCGTCTGCTTACTGCCAGAAAATTCCTCCCTTTAGTGCTGCAATGAGTAGCCTCTCCTTAGAGGTATAAAGAGGACAATCTCCTGGGTAACAGGACATCAGACTTCACGTCCTTGGCAATTTGTGACTGGTCAACGGAATTATGGCTAACAAATATTAAATATGCAACGTGATGCTTACTCAGTTTTATTCGCTGACAGGAAAATTTCAGAATGTGGCGCAAAGAATTCTTGAATTCTAAGTTTTATTGGCGTGTTTCACACTTAAAGCCTGCTTTGATTGCCTAGGGTGAGCACTCCTAATTTTGCTTAAGCACAATTTACTTGGCGTGCACGGGCCTGGTTGGGTGATGTGGGATGGAGTGTGGGTTGATGACAGACAGACCTGTGACCCCGTACCCAAAAACATTCCAAAAGTAACTTTTCGTCAGTTACAATGCAATGCTCCTTATAACGATAGGCTTTATGATATTGCAGTGTATGGGAATTGATGTAAAAGCAGTCAGAGCCATTCACTCTTTCATGTTGCTCTCACTTGACTTGATATCTGTCTGTACCACGCGCATGAATGAAGTTAAATATACTTACTGTGAATAAATCTAATATTACAATTTAATATATAACGCTGAGAGTTTGTTTACTGTAGGAGAACTTCCAGTCTCAAGTAGCACCTAATCGCAAAGCATCCCTTAAACTATCATAACCTTTGATCCAACTGAATAAAAATTACATTTTATAGAACAAAAATTATTTTCAACACCAATTACCATGTAGAAAAGCTTTCTTAAGCAATTTGTGAAGTATTTGGGAAACGAGATGGGCCCCTAGTCTAAAGCACCACCTGGCTTGAGAAACCCAGTTTTAAAGTCTTTTTAAGTCATTATTTATGTAGCACACAAAAATTGATTTAAATTAATTTAATGAGCCATTTTAATCTAGATTAACCTAAATTAGAAAATGTATCAATGTCCAACACCTGTAGAAATAAAAACATTTTGTTGTGTAATATTTGAATTATTGTGTTAATTATTATTTTTTTATCTTATTTCTACAGGGAAACATTATTGCAAAATATATAGAAATAATCTAAACTTAATGTTTAACCTCTCACATTTGCACTCATTTATAAAGACCACGTACAATTTCAATATGTGGTTGGTTAAACCAATGAAACTCCCAGCAAAATAATCGAGACAATATTTGGGTCAATGATCTTATTTTAATGTTATAAAGATGTCAATATTAAAAGTGAAAACAAAATGTATCAATTTGGATATACAAAAAAGTATTATAAAGAAGGCATAATATATATGTATATACAAATAAGAGACTATGCACTTGCACTTGCACTTGCACTTGCACTTGCACTTGCACTTGCACTTGCACGCACGCACGCACGCACACACACACACATATAAAAAATATATACATATAGATAGATAAATAGATGTATACTAATAGTCAAAACCATGTGTTTCAATCACTCTCATTCTGAATGCTTTAGCATACCAAGACATTTTGGACAATTCCATGCTCCCAACTTTGTGGCAACAGTTTGGAGCTGACCCTTTCCTCTTCCAACATGACTGTACATCCGTACACAAAGACATAAAGTCCTGACCTCAACCCGATAGAACACCTTTGAGATGAATAAGAGCAGAGACTTTTTATTCTCTATTTATATGTATAGTCTTAAACTCTAGTCTAGTTTTAAGTACGTCTTGTCTTCACGGACAATAAAGCTGACTCTGACTGAATCAGTGTGTGACCTCACAAATGAACTTCTGGAAGAATGGTTGAAAATTCCCATAAACACACTAATAAGTTCATATGCAGGCCAACGCAGGGGTGAAAATACTTTTGGCAATATATTATATAAATAGATAAAATAATATAAACAATATATGTTAAATCAATGCTGAGTGAAAAAGCAAACAAAAAAAAGCATAGAAACAGATGATACGACACATTAAAGACATTAAGAGACCACACAAAAATAGAATGCCAGAAGCGGCAGAATCTAAGTGCTGTTGTTTTCTCTCTAGAAGTTTAGTACTGAGGAGTTGGGCCTCCTAAAAATGTTTCCTTCCAAGTTTTGTTTAAAGACTTGTTGAAAATGTGTGTTTTATGCATAAAAATGTACTGTTATTAATAGCACTTTAAAAGAATCGAAAACAAAAGCAACATTTTAAATTGCTACACAGTCTGCACGAGTCTAGTCCTTAAGACTAAAATGGCAAAATAAAGGCAATAGTAAAAAGACAGAGAAATATAAATAAAATGTGAACAAAAATCTGCATCTCCCGTGTCTTAACAAGGTGCTACACAATGCAGGCAATGAGAACATAAATGTAATAATTATTTAATATGCATTTAGAGGCATGGAGATTTTATTGTGGGCGTGCAAAGGAGTTTCATTGTGTCACACCTGGTTATAATGGGGTTAGATAAAAAATGTGGAGTAAAAACTTTGTCAGCGAAGACAAAATCAATCACTGTATTTTTGGGATTTTCTATTCTTATATAAACTAATAAACAGATCGATCAACCAGCGGATCAATACGCAAACCCAGCATTAATTGACAAATCCAACTGACCCCACCAAACCCCTCAGACATCAAACAAAGAAAGAAAGGTGCATACTAACACCCCATTATCCCCTACAGCATTCACAGTAAACAAAACAAATATAGCAAATTTCCGAAAGTAAAGAGTGAAGTGTCCGGTAACAGCGAGGCTATGTACAAGACATAGTATACTAGCATCAACTACCATAAGCGATAAGTCCATGCTAATAAGAACCAGATTTTAAAAACATTGCTTCTCAGATTCAATTATTGATGTCGTTTCAATTCCATTCCTCCTTCTGCAAAGAAACAATCTTTTATTCTAAACAGAGAAAAAAGAAAAGCATAATGAAGGCAATTCTATTTTTAGAACACAATCATCAGTGATTTTTCATAAATAAGACTTTACTTCTGATATGTATCAGCTTCTGACATTTTTCTTTTGAAATCTAACCTCTTGTTACACTTGACGTCACGCACCACCATATATTGTATATGATATATACTGCTTCTGGGATGCATTAAAAACTAACAAAAATGCTAACATACACTCATGGCCTGATCTTACCCTTTCTCTTCATTACATTATCACAAGTGGCCACAATATCATCATTTTTTTATAAAATTACAAAAATAAAAGATTCTGAAAACATGGAGACTGTGGTGTATGTGAAGTTTTAAACATTTCAAATAAATCTGAGATATAAAAAAAACAGTTGTTTATGAGCACTGTTTATTTTTTATCTTTCATTAAAGTGAGAGGAGGTTTTAAATCGGAATCTATATTCCTTATGTCATGACTTAACAAGTGGATTGTGTCTCATCAGACTCCACATTTCTCATTTTTATTCAACTACATAATAAGCCTTTATCAAGACGCAGGTTCAGCTGTCTGGTGTAATTGTCATGGCTCTTTAAACACGATTCAAACAGTTGTTGAAGTTTTTTATAAACATTAAAGCAAAAGAGTTAAAGAATGCGAAAGGCTAATTAGAAGCAATATCCGAAAAAGTAATAAAATAGCTCCATTTCTTTTTATAATTTTGATTAAATTCTAAAAAAAGCACATTTTCCACAAATCTCCCCCCAGAAAACACATAAATTATAAGATCTATAATAAAGTTCTGTAATTGTAGTAATACATAAGAAACATACAGTTAACAGTCATATTAGGGTGGAAAGATAGCCATTACTATAATTGTAGTAATACATAAGAAACATACAGTTAACAGTCATATTAGGGTGGAAAGATAGCCATTACTATTATTGTAGTAATACATAAGAAACATACAGTTAACAGTCATATTAGGGTGGAAAGATTACTAGTGGTCTTCTGGCCCACAAAGCCAGAGCCAAATCCTTGTGCGTTCATCTGTGCCATTCACAATCTGAGCGAGTCTCTTTGGACTTGTCAAACTATCAATTTTAGTCACATCTTCAAGCTTTTGTTTTAACTATTTAAATAAAAAATAAAAAAATAATAACAAAAGCAGCCACAGTTTTTGTTGAAGGAGTGGGTCATCTGTTTCTATCTGGGGTATCCAATTCAGTTGCGGTACTATTTCTCACATCTAACTAATTTTATGGATTTAATCATAAGACGGAGCTCCGTGGGATCTCTGGACAGTACACAGTCCATTGCTGTAATCCATAAAGTCAGTGTAGGAGGAGCTCCAGAGTATGCATTTGGCAATTTAATCATCAAATCAAAAACATTTCCAACAGTCAAGTGAGGATACGCAACAGAGTATTGATTTCAATATTTTGGATTCAACCTGGATCCTGATTATTATGAATGAGGGACTGAACACTGCTAATACTAGCGTGTAAGGTCTACAGCTTAACCTTTTAAGTGCTATGGTAAAAATAAGGCCTGTGCCCATTTTGAGCTAAAACTTGCCCTTGTAAATAGCATCTTGTGTGCACCTTGAATTGTTTCTCAGAATATTGTCACAACGATTAAAAGGTTTAACGTTAACTTCTGAATGCTTCTTGATTTTTACATTGGCTAACTCTCTTGCAAGACATACAAGCATTCATCTCTGCAAATAGACAGACTTGCTCACACATCTCACTCTACTTCTCGCTCAATGTTGTAAGAGTAAGATGTGGTACAAACAAGAAAATGAAGCTTAATTTCTACACGACATGCTTTAAACTGTTTTTAGCCAAGAGTTTAGTGCAAAGCATTAGGATCTCTTTCCCAGTACAACAAGGAAGCATGCATAAAGGTGCTGCTCTTCAGACCGAATACGGTCGGGTGTTGATGGTCGAAAGCTAGTTTAATAGTCACAGCAATTGCTTTGGTTGTTCACTGAACAGAAAGTGGTTCTGTTGGCCAGGCCGGGAAAGTGAAACGTTCCTTGCTCTTCCAGAGGGCGTTTTGCGATCTGTGAACAGACAAAATTGAAACCATCAAAGCAATGTTTTTCTCATTCTGTGTAAGTCATGATTCATGTTAAGTTGTGCATGGAAAATATTTTAAGCAACTGCTTTTGCTATTAATGTAGTATGTGAGCAAACTGTATTGGCAAGCATTTATGTTTCAAATAGAAGTCAGAAAGGAAAAATGGCAGTTTATTTACTGTCAAGATGATCACATTTAGAAATAGAGTCACACTCTGCTACTTTGATGTCTTAGTATTTTACTTTCATGTAATAATTTCACAAATGATCATAGTAAAGGAGTTTACCTGTGTCTGGCCATTGCAGGAGAGAAACTGCTTAGCCATGATGTTCTCTGAAGATAACCCCAGCGAAACCTGGCAAGCCATTGGGCTGGGGTTAGTGTCCTCTTGTGGAATGACCACCGTGCCCACGATTGAATCACTAGGTCCTCTTAGGTAGTAGCAAGATGCTTCGTGCGGACTCTGGGTCACAAGGCTCTTAGCCATCTTGCAGGTTGACAGAAACGTGGGATCCTTAGAAATATACTGCATCTCATTGACTACAGGTTCAGGGCCTCTTGTGAACATGCAGCTGTTGGCGGTTTGATTAAAAGTGTTATCAACCATGGTACCTTGCTGAGGAAAGCCATTACTAGTGTTTGTCTTGGCCACAAAGCCAGAGCCAAATCCTTGTGCATTCTTCTCTGGCATTAAGTGTTCCAGTGGTTCCCTTTGAATTTGTCCGTAGAAGGTAGACAGATTCTGATGTGATTTAGAGAGCTGTAGAGAGGTATGCTGGGACCAACCAGTTAGTTCTGGATTGGCAGAGGATTGGTTATGAAGAGAAAACTGTCCATGTAGGCATGGGGTTGGAGCAGAGTGCAGTCCAGCATCTGTTGCAAGTTTAACATTATGGGCGCAAGTGTCAATCTGGTCATTCAGAATATTTTTGGTGTTGGACACAAAGGGGGCCCAATGTGGGCTGTGATTAACAGACAGTTGCTTGGAAAGGGAACTGTGATTGTGGAAACCTATTGGCTGGTTAGTTGCACCATGCAATAGAGAGCTTTGAAGAGGCAGAGTCATTGAATTGGGAAAGGAATGGTTTCCATTCTGTTGCACGACACCACGCGGGTTCTGCTGGGCTTGAAGATCAAGCCTGACTAGGTTCTGCAGCTGGCTACATGGCACTCCAAGTGAAGAATTAAACATTGAGTGATTGTTGCCAGTGGAATTTTGGGATGTCTGATTCAGATCGAATGATTGCACAAAGTTATTGTCAAGTAGCGTCTGTTGTACATTGGATATATGTGGGCTCATGTGGGTCAGTTTAGCCATTTGTCCTTTCGAAATAGAGGTATCCATGGCCTCTTGAACATTCATTCCTACAAACTCACACTGACCAGGTAAACCGGTAGGCATCCCTGATTGGCCATTAAATCCCAGGTTAGAAGTTAAGGTATTCTGCAATTCTATCCTTGCCAAGCACTCAGGAACATTGCTGTATTGTCCCTGCTGGTCAGGCAGATGATTACCGTTTTGCTTGAAAAGAGCATCCTCGACATAGGAGAAGATGTTGCTGCTGATGATGTCCTGAACACCAATCTCATTGTTGCAGCTCATACTAAGCAGAGTGGCCTCCAATTCCTTTAGCTCCAAATTGTCTATGTTGAGGTCCTGCAGGCTGTCACAAAGAGTGCTATCGCCAATGATCTGCTGTAAGGTTTCCATCATGTCCTTCACAACACTTTCCTCTTTTATTCTGGCCATTGTGTCTGGGTTAGGGGGCTGCCAGGTGTTCCCAGGAATGGTGAGCAGAGCATGGCTATCCCTAAATGACTTTTCTGCATCAAATTTGAAAATAGCGTCAGTGGACTCATTGTAGTCCTGCTTTAGACTATATTCCTGCACTTGCATACTTCCAAACATGGAGCCGTGGTCCAAGGATGAAGGTTTGCCCATCTTCTGACCTTTGTTCTGGTCTTTTAGGTCTACATCTTCCAGCGTGGGGCAGAGCTCGTACAGCACACCCTCACCCGTAGTGCAATTGAATGGTAGCTGCAACTTTCTTTGACGGAGATGTTCCTCGCCTTCCTCTTTGCTAAAAAATAGACATTGTTGTCATTAGAATAAAGGCTTTAAATCAATATGAGCAACAATACAGATCTAGGTTTAACTTACGTCAATGCTTTCTGTCGAATTATGACGAAATCCGGCTGTCCTTGCTTATACACTATCCTAGCGTTTGCCTGTACCCAGACCCATGCACCTCCTTTGGAAAGCAATCTAAATACTGTTAAACCACTCTCTCCGGTCTTCATCACTGTAATTTTGTGCAAGAGAGAAAAGAAACTTTAATGCACCTGGTCCGAAAAAATATTAAAGGTGCTGTTCTTCACGATTCCATGTTTCAAACTTTAGTAGTGTTCAATTGTGTTGTTAGAGTATAAAGAATATCTGTAAAAGAATAAAGCTCAAAGTTCAATGCCAAGCGAGATGTTTTATTCAACAGAAATCGTCAACAAAAAAGTCTGGTTGGACTTCATCCCTCTACTTCCTGCTTGAGTGACATCAAATCACTGTTAACCTACGCCCAAAGGAACACGCAAAAAGGGGGCTTGTGGTCTCCAAAGGAAGAGTCCCGGAGTCCAATCACCTTTGTTTGGCCTTACAATATAC
This sequence comes from Triplophysa yarkandensis, assembly GCA_033220385.1. Classification (NCBI taxonomy): domain Eukaryota; kingdom Metazoa; phylum Chordata; class Actinopteri; order Cypriniformes; family Nemacheilidae; genus Triplophysa; species Triplophysa yarkandensis. The sequence continues at coordinate 12,830,709 of CM065675.1, forward strand.
ACTGTACTCATTAATCAATGATTAGAATTTATATTTATCCCTGTTCACGAATATTATTATCCACACATCAAACTATATGCAGCATATTTTGCTGAGGACAGCTTACTTAATCTCAATCAGTTTAATGCTTGATTTACACAAAGATTACTCTTGAAAGATGGATCGGTTTCCTCTTTATCTGGCGATGGCGTTGTCTTGAACCACAACCAGTAAGATTATTTATTTATTTGAGTAGATGCGTTTTACCGTTTCTGTAACTTATTACACAAAGGTCAATGCTGTTTAGCTTTGTTAACTAGATGATAATGAAACTAACCTGACAAAAAGTGTAGTAATTAAACCGGACACCATCGATTGTTGGTGCTTATAATGATCAGCTTCAATTTTCTGTTAATTATATCTATTGTTTGGAACTTCATCACATGCTGGTTTGGATTAGGGTAAAGTTTAGATGCCGACATGTGAATCGTTGTTCTATGTTTAGATGTATACAAAAGTCGTGCTTGCAAAAGGTCGACTCGTACCTCTTCATCTACGTTCTCCGGGTCTGATTCCGGATCAAATTAACATTAAGACTTGTTTACAACAATACTGAGGGCATGGATCTCCACGTTATGGTAAGAGGCAATTCCTCTCCGTGCAACGTGCACTAAGCATGTTGAATCACAACACAGGAACTGCTAGCCCAATCAGAACTCGTGACCCTATTTCTGAAGGAGCAACTTCATCACAACAGGGAAGTTATCAGCCTTTTTTATTACAGTGAAAAAAGCGGTAGACAGATAAGTAAATTATGTGAAAAATGCAGGTTATTTTCCACGCAAAAAACATTAACACATGTTATATTGCACACTGTCAAAGCTTAAAAAAACACACAAAGAACAGCACCTATAAGTAAATGTATGAACTCATGCACAGGTCATAGTTACATTTAAGACTTTGATTTGAAAGTGAATGCTGTGTTAAGGTCTTGCACAACTCACTTTTAATGTGGTTGTCTGCGCAGTGTATCAGGTCAGCGGCATGAAGAAACTGATATCCAGATCCTCTCATGCACAGCTCTGTTTCAGTGTAGCCGAGAACCACCTTTCCTCTGCAAGACAGGAAAAGGCAGGAAAACATTAAAAGCATATTTCCTACTTGCTCATTTTAATTGCAATTTAAAATTTGTGATTAAAGCTGTCCTTTCATCCGTTGAGTCAGAAACTAGAAATGTAATTGAAATGTGCCTATAATACATCTTCATACCAGATAACCTGACAATGGTTGCGTAACAATTCAAAAATGTTGTTTCCCACCACTGATGTAGCCATTAGGTTTGAAAAGAACAGTTAATTCTACCTTGTATCGATACCCACAGGTGTGAAGTCCAATTTATGTTTGGATTGGAACAGAAGAGGCTTGCTTTGGATTTCCAAGATTGAATGCGACTGAAGGGGTGTGGCTATGACAAAAAGACCCAGCTGAGGGTGGGTCATATTTCCATCTTCTGTCATCTTCTTTTGGCCGTGGAGATATTTCAGCCTACCATGAATGTTCAGGGTCTAATGGTCAAGAAAAAAATTATTCAGTTAGTCAAATATCAAGTCAACATCAAATTTCTTATCAAGCATCACTGAGTTTAGTGTCAAAGATTGCACCCAAGTACATAGATTTTGGCTATTCTAAAACATTTACCAGGAAGCCTGATGAATTGTCAAGAAGACAACGGAATCGGCAGCAGAAGCTTCGTTCCAGGAAGGATGAGTTCTCTGGAGGGATATGTTGAGGATTGTAGTTCACTATGTCCCTGGTTATGTCACTGCTATTCTGCATTGCTAGAGACTGATTGGCTGAGCCCCACCAAAGAATAAAACAATGTTTAATTATCCTTTATTTTGCTTTATCTTATAAATCTGAGCATGGCTCCAAATACTGTCTTATTTACTGTATGCATACTTCCATAATACAGTCATGACAAGAACCAGGATCTAATCATGCATAAAACATTCAGTGAAGGCACCAAAAAGAAAGCCTAAGACACCCTTTGAGAAATCATTGGCATGCATTGGAAGTCGGCGGGATAAGGTTACTACTTACCGTCAGCGCCATTGTCGAGGTTAAGAGCAAAGTGTAGTTGCCTTCGAAATGTTGCACGGTCATCTGTGTGTATGAGTTCGTATACACTTTGGTGGACAACGTCTGACTGTAAGAGAGTGAACAATGAAATTAAAATCACTTACTGTATATAGTTCCTAGTAACTTTTTACATTTTAATATTCAATGCCATTTGATAATGGGATTTTGCACCAAGTTTAAGAAATTATCAACTTTAGCTGAGTTCTAAAACTTTTCTGCAGTTTTAATCCATCAGTAGCATTATGGAAACACACTTTTGGTACTGCATCCCAGCGACATTGCAGTGGATGTCTCAAGGACACTACTATTTGACTGGTAAGTCCTAATCTTACCAATAGTCCACTACATACCTCCTGATCAGCTGTAAATAATACATTAGTAATTAAATTGATAGAGACTGTGTCTGTATCCTGAATTGTAAATAAAATATTTAGGAAAACATTTTTTGAAAGTGAAATCGAATTAATCTAATTAATGAACGAGAGAATGAGGCATTGTGTAACTTAAAAACCCATTTGTCTCTCAGACAATTAAAAAGGGCCAATTAATTGGCAAATGAGAGAGTGTGCTTAGTGAAGGATTTCCTATACTTGTTCCGTATGGGGAAAATAGGGAGGCTAAAGAAGAGGGCACTTCCTCACCTGTTGCCACTCATTACCAGAGTACAGACCAACTCCACGTAGGGGTTATCTAACCAAACACAGGTGGTGGGGGCATAGCTCAGCCCGTAGCTCTACAGATTTCTGCCAGAGAGGGGCTGAAGCCAATGCCCACTAGAGCGCAACACCCAACAGACATGCTTAGAGCTTAAAAGTTCTGCGTGTGGACACAGAGGCGCTAACGCAAACGGGACTGAACATAAACATGAACAAGACTTCCTCCCTGTGTGGAGCGCCTGGTGGGGAAGGGAGTCAAAGCCTCGGTCACATAGCCAGTTCAGCTCAGTATCACATGAGGATCAGCTGTTCCAAACAGGAGGTCTTCCCTGGACACAGGGAATGCACGTTGGCTGCCGACCTTCTTAATGAAGACGAGTGCTGCTTGGAGGGCTGTCTTCATCTTTAGTTAAGAAGACTTGCCTGCTCCAAAGGCTTAAAGGGGGACTGCTGAGCCCCATTAGGGGTTAGTGGATTCGCCCGCAGGAAAGCTAGTGATCGGGTAATGCTGTCCTAAGGATCTTTCATCCACAGAGTTGTAAAGAGCAGCTATTGCGGCTAGATAGCCACACAAAGTAGAATAATCCTTGTTCAGGGGAACTGGCCAGGAAGGAGTTGTTGTCAGAACCACGGCTCAGAGAACCAAGTACCCGCTGCACCCCAGCCCTGGTTTTTTGGACTCGATACATAGCATACCCACAATATTTACATACAAAACTTATAGACCACCCCAGTGAAACGTGCATATACAAACGTCGATCTCTTATAGATCTGGCTGGGATTTTGCACACTTATACAAACGGGAGACGAGGTGTTTCAGGTTCCGTTTCAGTCGGTCTCTTAATGTTGTGAGCTGAAAGGGTGTTGATCTTGAAAACCCATTTGTCTCAGGATCTAAAAAAAGGCTAATTAGTTGGTGAAAGAATCAATTCATGTCCCCGCCTGTGCTGACGGGTATAAAAGGGGAGGAAGAGATCGTTCATCACCGTTTGCTCTTCAGAACCTTTGTAATGCTCCTTGAATGTCTCAAGTCTACAAACTTGCTGGAAAACTATGACATGGTGCAACAGATCGTTCCTGAGGGCGACTTACCCTGGGCATTTGAGCAACTGCTAGAGGTGGCTTTTAAGCTACAATCTAAAAGAGCACATTTCTTACCTGGGAACAGCGTGTGGTTCTGTAATGGGATGCCGCTGTTCTCTTAGATGCAACTGGCTTGTTGAAGACGTTGATACCCAGGAGGTCTGCCTCACGTGTCTGGGTCTCCGACCACAGAGGATGGTCTTGTGCAGGCGTCATGTTCTCACAGTGATGAAGTTGCGGTCGCGGGTGGCTTTTTTCTTTTCGAAATCAGCCACCACTCTGTCAACTCCCGTAGCTCTGCAGCCGAGTACCTTGCCGTGTATGCATCTACCCTAAGCAATTTGGGGATCAATATGAACGTGTCTCTATCAGCTTCCTCTGCGCCAACACAGGAGGAGGACCTGGATGACGCGCTGAACCTACCGCTACCAGTGGTCAAGAAAGAGGCGGATCCGGTAATGGCGGCTAAGCTTTCCCGGGCTGCTGCGAGTATTGGTTTTGAGCGTACGGCCCTGCCTAAGGGTCATATGCCCAGCCCCGGTACCATTATTTCCACCCTGGCTGGCCACGGTCTCGACTTGGCTACAGTGAGACCGATCGACCCTCTGGTTCCTCTGGTGAGCAGGTTGCCAGCCAGGTTCCAGCTGTGCATTCCATCACAATGGCTGGAGCATACGATTTGTCTCGGCTTCTCAATCCAGTTCGCAAAATGCCGCCTTTGTTCCGGGGATCCTCTACAATTCGGTGAAGAGCGAGGATTCTTCTGTTCTTCGGGACAAGGTCACCACTTTTCTGGCGAAGCTTGTGGTCAAGCCTGTCCCTCGAGACGAGATCTCCTCTGGATTCTACAGCCCGTACGTCATCATGCCCAAGAAAGGCAGAGGTCTGCGCCCGATCTTAGATCTACGCGTCCTGAACAGGTACCTCCACAGGTTGCCCTTCCGGATGGTGACGCATAGGCGCATCCTGGTGTCAGTCAGGTCTCAAGACTGGTTAGTTGCTATCGACCTGAAGGGAGCATGCTTCCACTTCTCCATTTCCCCTAAACACCAACCGTTCCTACTGTTCGAGTTCGAGGGACGAGCGTACCAGTACAAGGTCCTCCCATTTGGGCTTTCCCTGTCCCTGGTGTGGATACTGAACTATCTCGACGACTGGCTCATCTTGGGTCACTCGCCAGAGACAGTCTGTATGCACAGGGACCTGGTGCTACGGTACTTAGCCCAACTGGGCCTTCGGGTCAACCTAGAGAAGAGGCAACTCTCCCCAGTGCAGAGGATCTCGTATCTCGAGGTGGAGCTGGACTCTGTCTGCATGACTCACGGATGGGCATGCCCAGTCAGTGCTTGAAACATTTCAAGCGCCCTGCGGTCCCCCTGAAACTATTTCAGAGGCTTCTGGGACACATGGCATCCTCTACCAGAGTAATTCCCCTCGGGTTGATGCACATTAGACAGCAACAACACTGGCTACAGAGTCGGGTTTCCGAGGACAGCATGGCACACAGGCACCAGGAGGGACGTTGTCACGCCTCTGTGCCGTCACACTCTAGCCCCTTGGTCCTCCAAGACCTTTTTATGAGAGGGGGTACCGCTCGGGCAGGTCACAAGGCATGTTCTGCTTACTTCAGATGCCTCCCTGCAGGGCTGGGATGCAGAGTGCACGTAGCATCAGGTCGATGGACAGGTCCCCGTCTACGCTGGCATATCAATGCCCTAGAGCTGTTGGCCTGAACCTCAAACGTCCTTGTTCGATTGGACAGTACAACAGCCGTTGCGTACATAAATCATCACAGTGGCATATGCTCCAGCCTCCTCAAGTGAAGTCAACATGTGGTGAAATCCCTGCGAGCCATTCACATTCCGCTATGAAAACGACAGCAGAAATGCTCTAGCGGCAAACTCCCCGGGCTTCTCCTTAATTCCTTTCTCAAGACCGTACCTGTGAACAATTTTTAATGGTTTTCATCCGTAAAATAGCTATCTGGCCGTTTAGCATTGGGTGGGTAATAAATCAAATTAAAAACAACTGCACACATGTAAGTAGCTTTAATATATAACCCATCAGGCCCAAGCTTTTTTTCTGCTTTTAAACTGCTTTGGTAGTAAGTATGCAAGATATAGTGCAATGCAGTAAAACGGCATGTACACTTTTAAGCAATAATAACTGACAAGAATTCAAGACTATTTACCTGATGAAAGCCCAGGTAGTCCTGTATTGTTGGAGAGGAGTAAAACACATAACCTTCTGCTGTGACCACCATAGCAAAGCCACTTAGAGCCTAAGAAAGAAGAATTTACGTTAATAAATATTGCAAAATTGTGACTCAAAATTTTTGGCTTAAAGTGAAAGAGGCACTATATAGATATTGTTTTCAATACGAAATACAAATACAATATTTGGCTAATTTTCTAAATAAATCAGTAATTTCATTATTTTGAACAAGAAGTCTGAAAAAGATGAAAGTAGGTGACAAAAAGTACCAAGTAACATTTAGCTGGTCATGTGATGTCGACATGTTTGTTACTCTAGGCTAATAATTCCATTTAAAAATGAATAGTTGACAAACCAATAAAGAAACCTTTCCACCCAAAGTATTATTCATTTCTTTGAGACTGTGTAACAATTGTGAACAGTTAATAGTTAATAATACTCATCAAACAAGCATAATTTACATTAGACTAAGTTTATTGTAGGCAAAGCACGGTGGCTTAGGTAGTAAATGTATTTAAGACAGGAGACGACTGAAGATGGAGAGATGCAGAGATCATTTCTTTTCTCAGGAAATATCCCATGTAATAAGCCAAGCTTTTGTTAGTGTTGAATATGAAAGAAGACGGGAGAGAAGGACAGGAGCCGACAGTGCTCAAACAATTGAGAGATAGAGAGAGAGTGAGAGAGCAATGTGAATAAAAATGAAACTCATAATATTTGTAGGTGCAAAGCAACAGATTTAGATTGAAAGTGTGCTTTTTAAGGAAAAGCTGGCGCACATTTGTTTGAACCAACATTTGCTGGTCGTAGCCGTAGCTGGTCTTCAAGCTTTACCAGTTGTGAAGTGGGGACCATCTAAGACCATAAAAGTTCAATACAAAAAAGATTTGTTCAAATGATTATTCAGCAGCATGACATGGTTGAGAAGAAAACACTGAAACATTCTTTCAGTAGACATGCACAGACACACAAAGACCTGGGCTATTTTGAGTGGGAAATGAGGTGTAGGGTTGAGACCGGTGTGGTATATGTAAATAAAGAGGAAGTGCTATCAGTGTTCATTTTGACAACAGATTTTAATCCAGGTTTGGTCATACTCCTTTAACTAAAAATCCATTTTGATTTTGTCCTATTTTAGGCATCAGCTTTTTTTCATTTATAGTCTTATTTTATTTGACAACAAAGTAAAAGATTTTAGTCAAATAATTCTAATGTAAATTTTGTAGACTATAAGATATTGGGTTTATTTAAAGTGTATTATAAGGTCATGGCACACACTGTAGTGACGTGAAATGACTTGTCATGTGGTCAAATACAGTGTCCCATACTTGGAATTTGTGCTCTGCATTTAACCCATCCCAGTGTACACACGCCCACGCACACGCACACGCACACGCACACACACACACACACACACACACACACACACACACACACACACACACACACACACAGTGAACACACAACCTTTTTTTTTGAAAATGCATATTACACTATTCATCACTTAAAGCAAAAGTGACACTCCATAATAAAATCTGCAGTATATTTCTTAAATATAAAAAATATCTAATTATTTCTTATTAATAAACTGTTTATGTTTATCATAAAGAATATGTGAAAGAGCATATTTACTTCAATACTTCCTTCTTACACAAATAATAATAATAATAATAAGTATTCATCACACCTAATTGCTAAATTCTTAAAAAGTATGAAAGTTCACCGCATAAACACAAACTTGATCAATGTTCGTGACCGGTCTATTACTGTAATGACATTTCCACGCCTCTAAACATGACGTGGCACAACATGTTACATGATTGGGAGTACCACATGTCAGTTATAAAGCTTGTCAGTTATAAAGCTTCATGGGTGGTTCTTGGTCAAGGAAATTTGCTAAAAGATCCAGACTATGTCACATATGACACTGTACTGTTATGCAGTGGAGGATTTGATTGAAGAACAACAAATATGAGTGCATGAATGCCTTAAGTGAACAATATTGTTTTATCCATTAATTACAAAGGAAGATTCTTTGACATAATGAAACATCACATTGATTTCTTTACATAAACAAGAACCTTTATTTTTAAACATGCAACCACGTTGTTACGCGACTGAATTGAAACTGTTAAAAACATAGGGTAAACTGATAGAATTATCAAAAAAGTTGTGCTTAAAATTGTGTGAAATTTTGTGTTCTACCAGCAATTTTCTCACAGCATGGTTTACCCTAAGTCTCGTTTGCCTCGATAATAAACATAAAGTTGATCAATATATATGGGAAGAGGAAAGATATATTTTCAAATTGTGGTGGAATTTAGGATTGTATGTGGTTCACTGTGCAAGTTACCTGTAACAGCAGTTCGCCTTCTGAAAAACTGACTCCATCCAGACTGGTGGCACTCTGTCCGTTTCCTCCGTATGTCCCCGATTGATCGCCAGGCCATCCATGTCCTGTATTTTTGATTGTTGCTGTAAGACAGAGAGAATGAATACATATGAGTGCATTCTTCAATAACCCGTGGGATGAATGACCAAGAATTTTTTTTAGGGATTCTTCAATCGATTGGCTGGAGTTCGCTATCGTCCGGCAATCATATTCTACGACTCGATCTGTACTCGCTAAACTTGGTAGATCTTATGAACAAATCTAAATTGATGACGACAAAGCGTGAGGACATGATGATTGTGGGTGTAAATGCTTAAGGGCTGCAACCCTATTCATGGCACTAGACTGCTAGCAAATGGTCATGTTTCACAATTATATTTCCAGCCGATATGTCCATAATGGTTGCACTGGTGCGACTACCAAACTGGTCGATATACAATATAGCATTTTAGAAATGTAATATGCAGTTATGTTGTAATGTCCAAGTGACATGTCCTGTATCTTGAGTTTGTCTCTACCCTTTGTCTCTGGTCAAAAAAGTATCAAGGGGCAGATGCATTCAATATTGTGATAAATCGGAAAGACCGGCAGAGTGACACGTTCACACTTGCAACATAAATAAACTTTTGACAGAAATTTTAATGGCGTGCTATGACTTGGTGGGCTGGAGTGCGTTTTCTTAAATTGAGGGGTAGTGTAAGCTCTGTGGAGGAGTGCAAAACAGAAAGCATGACATACATTATGTGACTGTGTATTCCTTCTTGAACTTCAGCCGTCACTGTGATACGCATCTAATCACTGGGGACAGTCGTGGCCTGGTGGTTCGAGATCGGCGACTCGTGATCCGAAGGTTACTGGTTCGTGACTCAGTACCATCAGGAATACCACGACTGAGGTGAGTGCCTTGAGCAAAGCACCGTTCCCCCCAACTGCTCCCAGGGTGCCGCAGCGTGACTGACCACTGCTCCGGGTGTGTGTTCACAGTGTGTGTGTGTGTTCACTTCTGTGTGTGTACACTGGGATGGGTTAAATGCAGAGCACAAATTTTAAGTATGGGACACCACAGTATTGGCCACATGTCACGTCACTTCACGTATTACCACACATCACTATTATGTGCAGATATGTGTAACCGTGCTCAAAACTATTCCACATATTATTTTCGTCAGTCATAATGCAAAACTCTGTACAAGGATTGGCTACAGTTGATTAAAAATATTACTTGATATAAATCTGTGGTCAAATGAGACATCATTTAACTGCATGGAGGAGAGGAATTACTAGAAACAAAGTATGTGGCTTTACATTTCACTAGGAACATGTGTAAGAGAAATTCTCTAGATTTGTTAAATTATATACATGTGAATGTGCACCCTAGCTTGAAAACATGCTGCTAAAAACAGTCCCATCAAACTCTCCTGAGTGGTGCAACTAAGCCTAGGAAGGTCTCTATGGCAACTGTCCTAGCAACATGGCGCATTAACCTGTCGTGACAAACCTCTGGGTGTCATTACTAACACACATGTGCATTCATTATCATATAACCAAGACAAGGTTATACCAGGGCAAGACAACATTATTTACATGTATTCGCCAACTTTGATTTGAATGAAGCGGTTGGATATTATCCAGCTAATAAACATGGCAATTGCCAACATAATCACCCCTTCAAAAAAATCAATGCACTATTTAGCATTTAGCTTAATATCATAGTGATTTACAAAATAATAATAAAACAATAATATTATTTTAATGAATTGTAAATTAAAACCTATGCAGTTTAGTGTTTTACAAAATAATACAAATAATAATAATTAATAGGGATGACTACGAGTACTCGATTAATCGATTACTTGAACGCATCAGTATTGATCAATTGTGGAATGATGATCAATCAGAGCAAAGAAGAAAAGTTTCTTAATAAAAAAGCATGACCGAATCTATGAAACGGCACATAGTCGCACTCGCTAAGGATACTGGGAAAGTGTGTCTGCCTTTAATTGCAGCGGCTTTGGATCCATGACCAAAAAACTGAGGCAAAACTTCAGAAAAGACTAAAAGAGAATCTGAAACAGAGCTCTGCATTTCAGCCCAAGCCCAACGTGCCACCATATATTTATAATCCTAAGGCTGTTCAATCCTTGATCAGTATAAAAAAAAATCTGGATCTGGTGACACAGGGCTACATGTATTTGTGATGTACATACATATCCCTATTTTTGTAATGGTGTCAGCTTAAACTAAAAGAGGAATTTGAATGCAATCTGCAAGAATGTGAGTTCAAATGCCCATTTGGATAAAGTGAGCAATAGAACGGTGCTCTGTACCACAACAATTACAAAAAAAACCTTAACATTTATCAAGTTAATGTAGTATAGAAACAAAACAAAATATACTTCATATAACAGTTGAATGACTGCAACAAAGCACATATAAATACTTTAAACATTGTTTTTTTTCATGATGAATGAAATTAAAGCCTAACTTTACTGTTTTTATGGCTGCAATTGATTAAACATTCTCAGTCATTAAAATATTTTGCCTTGAGCACAGCTGGCTTTCAAACTGCATATGATCAATCAACGAACCTCAACGAAACACACACAATGGTGAACACACACACCAACCGTGAATACACACCCGGAGCAGTGTGCAGCCATTAATGCTGTAGCACCGGGGAGCAGTTTGGAGTTCAGTGTCTTGCTCAAGGTAACTTAAGTCTTGATATTGCTGCCCCGAGACCCGAACCCCAAACCCTAGGGTTAAGGGTCAAACTCTCTAAACACCAGGCCGTGACTTTTTCACATAATATTTAATAATACCTATATGTTTACTCTATTCATTTTACAGTATTGTACAATATACTGTAAAATATTTACATTGAGTCATTTGGCAGATGATTTTATGTGACGCAAAGCGACTTACAGTATTATGCAGTTTCCAATTATCAGTGAAGAGCAAATGGGGGTAAGTTGTCCTAAGAACTTACTTCAGTTAGGATTGGGATTTAAACCCTGCAACCTTCTGTTTGAAAGTACAACTGTCTAACCACCAGACAACAACAACATATGTTTATATTACATTTAATTTAAATTCATTCAAATGTAATTTACAAAATAATAACTGATAAAAAAAAACGACCATGCTTATGCAAATTCTGTCACTTTACAATAAAAGTATGCTCTAACATACAGTAGTATAATATTGGTATATTTCATATAAGTATATCATTGTATTTCAACATTTTTCATATACGTGCACACCAATTAAATATGCATCAACACATTTTTAAACAGTAATATTTGTGAGGTTGCGATATAAAAAATGTATTTGCAGCTGCAAACAGCACGCATCTGCCACACTTCTTAGTTTTTATATCTAAGTTCACTGTGAAATTGGTAATATTATGACTCATAAGAGGTTGATAAAAATCTATGAACACACGAACAAACATTACAAAAATCTAAGAATCTAAAAAGAAACATCCGGAAATCACATGATTTTTTAACAAATTAAAATTACTCTGTAAATTACTGTGTCAAATAAATATAAGATTACTTGAGTAAAAAAAAAGTACAGAAGCCTTTGTTAACAATTACAGAGGTCCAAGGGTTCCATTAGTTGTTGAACATCATTCAGTGCTCAGCCGTCAGGAAGAGCTGACCATAATTGCGTGATGACATCATATCACAGACACGCTGCCAGCGTCAGCAGTAGTTGGTTAAGCTCCGTCACGGGAAGTTTAAGCGACAAAATGACCTTAATACAGATGTGGATGAACAATCTTCCGCAAGTAAGAAGGCAGACGAGATAATTGATAAGAGAGGACGGATTGATTCGGTGGTGTGGAAGCGGTTCGGCTTTTTAAGTTTAAGTTTCGGTGCTCTGCAGAATGTTCCGGAAAGAGGTGACAACTAGCAGCTGGAACACATGAAATCTATCCCATAATTTAAAGCAGTTCCACACTATAGAACGTACTAAGAATCAGAAGATGAGACATCATTAATGTTTACGCCAACCTGTCCCAAAACCATCAGAGCAATGAGTTTTTACTGTTCCTCACTCTTTATTTTAATATTTTTGTTTCTTTATACTGGCTGAAGCAGTTTGTTTTAATTTATATGAAAAATCAACCTATTCTAGTTTAAATAAAAATTTATTTTTGTTAATAAGCTGAGTATGAGAGTTTTATTTATTTGATTGATTTTAAATTTCTTGTTTGTAAAGGCTAAAAACAAATAAATTGTGAACCTTATTTTTTGCACTGTTATTATATAAAACAGAATATATATATCAATTAATTTCAATTCACTTTTGTCACATCACCAAAAACAATCGCAGTACAGTAACATGTAGTACAGACTTCAACATAAGACAGTGTGCAATATGCACATACATATAATCAATACACACAGTGTACTATTGGACAAACACAGTCGAAACATTCAACACAGTGTGTACATACATACATACAAGCACTAGACATTAAACACTAAACACAGAGTGTGTGCACGTTCTGCATAATTTAAACAAGATGTGCATAGAAATTTGTTAAGGTGCAGCAGAGTGGACGTAGTCCTAATACAGTAAGTAGTTGCATAGGATGAAGGTAGACTGTTGTATAAAGTGCAGTGTAAAGATATTGTATGTGGGAGTGTGCAGCGGGTGTATCAGTTCTGATTGTTATGACTGTGAGCTATCCCTCAGTCAACTCTCTATGGTGCAGTTGTAGAAGGTTCTGAGGATGCTGGGGCTCATGCCAAACTTCCTCAGCCTTCTCAGGAAGAAGAGGCGCTGTTGTGCCTTTTTCAGCACTGTGTCGGTGTGTGTGGACCAGGTGAGATCCTCGCTGATGTTGACGCCGAGGAACTTGAAACTGCTTACCCGCTCCACAGGTGTCTCGCTGATAGTATATAATTATATAAAATATATATAATTTTAATAGCAGGAGCCTGGAGGTATTATAGACTTTGCATATTCAGTTTGCAGACATTTGAAGGTACAGAAATCCATTGTTTGTTTCCTCTGCAGTTTTTTCCTGAGGCCTTTTAATATTATCGGTATCGATATCAGAATTGTATCGATACCGATCAAAATAAAGAAGTATATCGTGAAACACTTGCCATATCGTCCAGCCCTAGGTCATTGTCATTTAATACAGTGCAGTCGTTCTGTTCCCTGTGCCTTCGACCCCATGCTTCATTGTAGGTATTGTATTATTGGGATGATACTCATCTTTCGTCTTCCTCTCCAGTTCTACTTGGGTCTAATCTGACCACAGGACTTTCTCCCATGACTGCGCTGGATTATTCAAGTGGTCCCTGGCAAAACCAAAAGTGTTTCACCGAAACCTGGCTGATCGAAACATTCCGGACAGTGCACATTCCGGATATCAAGCGGACTTTCAGCAGTTCAGATCGGATCGCGTTAGAGAGTTAACAGGGAAAACAGGCGGTGGTGGGACATGCTTTTACATCAACAGAGGTTGGTGTACTGATGTAACAGTGTTGAAGATGATGTGCTGTCTTGATGAGGAAGTGCTTTTCATTAATTATAGGCTATTTTACTCATCGTGGGTATTTTACTTCATTGTTCATACTCTTGAGTGTTAAAATTTCACCACAAGCACACGTGACTACTGCACTGCAAACATGTGGCTGATCCGATTACAGACACACAACAACAACACTTGGATTCTGTTTTTATGAGACTTTTATGAGGCAAAACTCACACGTGAGATGCCCAAATTCAAACAACACGTCATATGCTCTACCAGAGACAATAATTTTATGGACCATTGCTACACTACAATTAAAGATGCAAATCACTCCGTCGCCAGAGTAGCACTTGGACTTTCTGATCAGTGCCTGGTTCATCTTCTACCAACTTACAGACAAAAACTTAAAACTGCCAAACCAGAAATAAGGACTGTAAAGAGATGGACCACTGCTTTAAAGGCACTGACTGGAGTGTTTTTTGAAGCTGCTCCCGGCGTTCTGGACGAGCTGACAAAAACTGTAACATCATACATCAGTTTCTGTGAGGATTTAATTCAATTCAATTCAATTCACTTTTATTGTCACATCACCACGGCACGTGTGCCCTGGTGAGTGAAATTCTTAGGAGCTTGCTCCAAAAACAGCGCAGTACATGTAACATATAACATGTAACATATAGTGCAGACATAAGACAGTGTGCAATATGCACATACATATAGTCAGTACACACAGTGTACCATAGACAACACAGTCGAAACATTCAACATACATACATTTAGCACGAGAAAAACATTAAACACTAAACACAGAGTGTGCACGTTCTGCATAATGTAAACAATGTAACAGTGTAAACAAGTTTGTGCATGGATGAGGTAGGCTGTTGTTTAAAGTGCAGTGTGTAAATATTGTCCAGTGTTAAACTTGCCGTTAAAGTGCAGTGTGTGACATATTGTGTGTGGGGGTGTGTCAGTTCTGATTGTTCATGAGTCGTATAGCCTGAGGGAAAAGGCTATCCCTCAGTCGACTCGTGCGGGAGCGGATGCTGCGTAGACGTCTTCCTGAGGGCAGCATAGAGAGCAGTCTGTGAGATGGGTGGCTGGAGTCCCTGATGATCTTCCGGGATTTCTTTATGCACCGCCTGGTGTAGATGTCCTGGAGGGAGGGAAGCTCACCTCCGACGATGTGGCTGGCAGTTCGCACGACCCTTTTCAGAGCTTTGCGGTTGCCAGCAGTGCTGTTTCCAAACCAGGCAGTGATGCAGCTCGTCAGGATGCTCTCTATGGTGCAAGTGTAGAAGGTTCTGAGGATGCTGGGGCTCATGCCAAACTTCCTCAGCCTTCTCAGGAAGAAGAGGCGCTGTTGTGCTTTCTTCAGCACCGCGTCGGTGTGAATGGACCAGGTGAGATCCTCGCTGATGTTGACGCCGAGGAACTTGAAACTGCTCACCCGCTCCACAGGTGTCTCGCCGATAGTGATGGGTCTGTGTTCTCTGCTCTGTCTCCTGAAATCTACCACCAGCTCCTTGGTCTTGTCAGTGTTGAGTGAGAGGTGGTTCTCCTGACACCATTTAGTCAGGGTGCTTACCTCCTCTCTGTAGGCCGTCTCATCGTTGTCGGTGATCAGGCCTATGACGGTTGTGTCGTCAGCGAACTTGACAATGACATTGGAGCTGTGCATGGCTGTGCAGTCCTGCGTGTACAGGGAGTACAGGAGTGGACTGAGAACGCAGCCCTGAGGAGCACCAGTGTTGAGGGTCAGCGGGGATGAGGTGTTTCTGCCCATTCTGACCACCTGACTTCTGCCTGTCAGGAAGTCCAGGATCCAGCTGCACAGAGATCTGTTCAGTCCAAGATTCTGGAGCTTCTCAACAAGTGTGGAAGGCACTATGGTGTTGAATGCTGAGCTGTAGTCCACAAACAGCATCCTCACATAGGAGTTCTTGTTTTCCAGGTGGGAGAGAGCAGTGTGTAGGGTGAAAGCAATGGCATCGTCTGTGGAGCGATTGCTGCGGTATGCAAACTGTAGAGGGTCCAGTAAGGCGGGCAGCACAGAGCAGATGTAGTCTCTGATCAGTCTCTCAAAACACTTACTGAAGATGGGTGTAAGAGCGACAGGCCTCCAGTCATTTAAACATGTGGTTTTGGTCTTCTTGGGTATGGGCACGATGGTTGATGTCTTGAAGCATGCAGGGACCACAGACAGGCAGAGGGAGAGGTTGAAGATGTCTGTGAAGACACCGGCCAGCTGGTATGCGCATGTTCGGAGCACACGGCCTGGGATGCCATCAGGACCCGCAGCTTTCCGGATATTTACCCGTCTGAAGGATCGGGTGACATCCGAGACAGAGACGGAGAGTGACGTCACGTCTTCTGCAGCAGCTGCGGGAACTCTCTCTGTGTGGGCGGGGCTGTGAGCCTCGAAACGAGCATAGAAGTTATTCAGCTCATCCGGCAGAGAGGCAGCGATGTTCACATTAGCTGCTTTATTCCCCTTATAGTCCGTGATGTTACTGATGCCCTGCCACATACTTCGTGAATCATTGGTGTTGAATTGATCCTCCACCTTGGTTTTGTATTGTCTTTTTGCGGTTCTGATAGTTTTCCTGAGATCGTAACTTGCTTGTTTGCGATCGTCAGCATCTCCGGATTTAACATCGCTGTTGATCCAGGGTTTCTGGTTGGGGTAGATGCGGATTGTTTTAGTCGGCACCACATCATCTATACACTTCCTGATGAAACACGTGACAGAGTCTGAGTACAGCTCGATGTCGTCATCAGACGCTGCCCGGAACATGTCCCAGTCCACGTGATCAAAACAGTCCTGAAGTGTTGCGTCTGATTGGTCCGACCAGCACTGAATTGTCCGGAGGGCGGGGGCTTCCCGCTTCAGTTTCTGCCTATAAGCGGGCAGCAGCAGAATGGAGCAGTGATCTGATTTGCCGAACGGTGGGCGGGACAGAGACTTGTAGGCGTCCCGGAAGGGAGAATAACAATGGTCCAGTACACGATCACCACGAGTGTTAATGGTGATGTGTTGGCAGTATTTTGGTGCTATTGTCCTGAAATTAGCTCTGTTAAAATCCCCCATGACAATAAACGCTGCCTCTGGGTGCACGGTCTCCTGCTGACTGATATTCCTGTACAGATCCTTTAGTGCCTGTTCTGTGTTGGCTTGAGGAGGAATGTAAACAGCTGTGATGATGATCGCTGTGAACTCCCTCGGTAGCCAGAATGGTCGACACAGCAGCATGTGAAACTCCAGATCAGGAGAGCAGAAAGATGTAATATAGTGTTGGTTCCTCTCATCACACCATGAGTTGTTAATAAAGAAACAAACTCCTCCGCCTCTGCTCTTCCCTGTGAGCTCTTTAGTTCTGTCCGAGCGGTGCACGGAGAACCCGGTGAGCTCGATGGCTGAGTCTGGAACCTCTGCACACATCCAGGTCTCTGTGAGGCAGATAATACAGCAGTCTCGTGTTTCTCGTTGGTATGAGATCCGTGCCCTCAGTTCACAAAGTTTATTGTCCAGAGATTGAACATTAGCCAGTAAAATTGAAGGGAGAGGAGGTCGGAGAGATCGGCGTCTGAGTCTGACGAGCACGCCGGCTCTCTTCCCTCTTTTCCGGCGGCGTTTCTTCTGTCGCGTCCGTGCAGCACAAACAAAGGGTTCCGATGCGGTGTCTGTAAACAAACCGCCGGCGTTCAGGAACTCAAAGTCCGGTTTTCTGTTCGCGACGAAGGCACCTATGTTAAGAAGTGTTTGCCTGTCGTAGACAGTTAAACAAACAACATCCAAAACATAGGACAAAAACAAACAAACAAGTAGAACAAACGAAAAACTGCAAAGTTTTCCCGGAGCTCGCAACACGGCAGCCATACTCGGCGCCATCTTGGATACATTTATGTATCCCTACCAGGACTTATTTAACATTTACCAATGAGAAACCATGGTTCACACCAAAACTAAGACAGCTGCGTCAGGCCAAAGAGGATGCCTACAAAAGCGGGGACAGGACCTTTTAAAATCCGGCCAGGAACAATTTGACAAAAGAGATTTGAGTGGCTAAGAAGAGCTATGCAAAAAAGCTGGAAAACCAGTTTTCTACCAATGACCCTGCATCAGTGTGGAAAGGCCTGAAAGACATCTGTTTAAAACTTGATCACATTATTTTGAATGAGTCCACCCCCACAAGATTACTGTTATAAGCACAAAGCCCAACAAGTGCTGAAATTTCCCAGCATCACAGCAGTAATGACTTGTGTAGATAAAAAAAGATAAAATTGTAACCATTCAGCCGTCAGCTACTGTATTCCATAACACAGTGTGCTTTAAACCCCCTGATGAACAGTTCCACTCATTTTCTGCTATAGGAGAAAAAGGATTGTGTAAACTTGTATTTCCTTCTTAATGTTACTGGATCTAAGAGCTGCCCTTGATACTATTGACGACAACATTCTTTTGCATAGACTTCCAACACCTTGTGGGCATAAATGGAAGTGCATCAGCATGGTTTAAGTCATACTTAACTCAACATCAATTCGTAGCAGTTAATGAAGAGCTATCATATCAATCACAAGTGCAGTATGGAGTACCTCAAGGGTCAGTTCTTAGCCCGCTACTTTTCACGCAGTACAAGTTACCTTTGGGATTTATCATTTCCTGCATAGTCTATATAAAAAAACCAGTAATTTTCTGCTGCTAAACTCTGAAAAAGGTTTTAATTATAGGACCTAAAAACTCTGCATGTAACAACCAACAAAAATGTTTTTCGTTAGGGACTTGGGTGTGCTATTTGATAGAAATCTCTCCTTAGAAAACCACGTAGCGAGCATTTGCAAACCACGTTTTTTCCCCTCAAAAATATATCTAAATTACAGCCTATGCTCTCAATGTCAAATGCAGAAATGTTAATCCATGCATTTTTGACCTCAAGGTTGGATTATTGCAATGCTTTATTAGGTGGTTGTTCTGAATGCTTAGTAAACAAAGTACTGCAGCAAGAGTTCTTACAAGAACCAGGAAGTATGACCATATTTCTCCGGTGCTGTCAACACTGCACTGGCTCCCTATCAAACATTGTATAGATTTTAAAATCTTGCTTATTACTTATACAGCCTTGAATGGTTTAGCACCTCAGTATTTGAAAAAGCTCCAGTTGCATTATAATCCTCAACGTTCACTGCGTTCTCATAACTCTAGCAATTTGATAATACCTAGAATATCAAAATCAATTGCGGGGGGCAGATCCTTTTCCTACTTGGCTTCTAAACTCTCTTCTTCCAAGCTCATCTGGGGCACCGGATCCTGTCCGTATCCAGATCTGATGGTGGAGAAAGGAACCATACAGCCCGGAAGGACAGCAGCGACCAGGACGACTAGATCCCCAGATGCAGATCCTTGCAAGACCTTGCCTCAGACGTCTATCGGGATGGGACCACAGGGGACAGATGGTTCTTCTCGACTTTGCTGTTGCCAGGAATTGACCTATTGGTTAAAATCTAGTCAAAGAAAAAAGGGCTCCCCAACTGCACCACACTTTCCCCGAGCCACTAGAGCCAGGCTATACCCGGATCAGAGGGACATTGCATTAAACCGGAGTCAGTATGTATCTGGACCAGATGGTGGATCTGGAACTAGAAAAGCCCTAAAACAAAGCAAAGACCAGGACAAGTACATCCCGGATACCAATCCCCTGCAATTACAGCAATATCATTGACTTGATTTAATATAAATACACAGACACTATTTAAAGTGAACAAAGAGGACATCACCAAATTGAAAATGAATGCAAAGACACCATTAAAACTGGACAGTGATAACGTCCCCGAATTCAATAATGTATTGCCTTTTAACATTAAGCATTGTGACACACGGTTTACTAATTATTGTTGTTAAGCTGCTTTGATGCAATGTATTTTGTCCAAAGCGCTATAGAAATAAAGGTGACATTGACATTAACATTTGTTTTCCGAGTTGGTTGACATACAGTAAGAGGACTGTAAATTGCATCAAATTGACTCAAATAAGCTACAAGGCTGAGCTCTCTTCTTTATTTCTGGCAGAGACCATGTGACACATTATTCAAAGTTCTCTGCTTTCAGTTAGGCAAGAATACATGCAGATTCCACAAATTAAACCTTTGGCCATATATTTCGACCTCATATCTGCTCAACAGATGGTCATCCATTGTTTCACAAACTGCTTCAGCTGTTGTCCAAACCATTGATGGTGAATAAAGAGAAGAGGACAGGGATTATTCAAAGCAGCTAATAACAATAGAGGAATCACAGGATTCAAACAGGTAAAGCTATTGTGAGGTTTTAGTTTGGTTTCTTTCTTCTTCCCCAGCGTTAAAAAAACCCCAAGAACAGTTGTGCCCAAAGTAAAAAATTTAATCTAGAAGAAAACAAAGTGGCCCCAACACAAAATGTTTAAAAAACAAATGATCATGTCAATAATTATTAAGGGTTCCTATGGCATGTATTAGTGCTGCTGTAGCTAAAAAAAATAAAAAGTGACTATATACAAACTTTGTAGGCCAGACTTGAGTTACAAATATTATAAAAACTTTGTTTTGTGATGTTATGACCTTGACAATCCACCTCAAAAGAACAAAAACACCCCAGAAACTAAGAAACCTTAAACAAGATTTGACCACATCATACACATACTTTACAGTGTGGTTGTTTCTGCATCACATTAAAGAGCAGGAAATGATCAGATGATGAATGAGTCAGATGAATGTGTCAGTCAGTCTTTGAGTCAGAGACTTGGCTATGGCATTTTTTGGCCTTTGTCTGCTGCCATGCAGAACATGTTGGTCCATTTGATGTGGAATAATTCATCCCAAAATGTGACGAACCACCACCCAACCGAACTAATCATTACAGAGTTGCTAAAATAAAGACACACCATTTTCACATTTTTCTAAACATCAATGACAGGTGCGTTAGGTTTGGGATAAACACACTTTTACCTACCAATCTGCTTGACTGATCTTTGAATAGAAGGTTAAACAAGCTCCTTGCTTTTAAATGCTACACCAGCTCTCGCCTTCCATAGCCCCAACCTCCATTTACACATACTTGATTGGCAGCTGGACTTGAACTGCTGGATTCGTCTGGTCAGAGGAGAACTGGCCCCACACTGAGTCTGGTTTCTCCCAAGGTTTTTTTCTCCATTTCTGTCACCGATGGAGTTTTGGTTTCCTTGTCGCCTCTGGTTTGCTAAGTTGGGGTCCCCTCATTTACAACGATATCGTTGATTTGATTGAATTTGAACGCACAGACACTTTTTAAAGTAAACGAAAAAGACATCAACAAATTAAAAATGAATGTACAGATACCATTAAACTGAACAGAGATAACTTCCCTGAATTCAATTATATTACCTTTTAACTAACTTTAAGCATTATGACACACAGCTTTACTAATTATTGTTGTTAAGCTGCTTTAACGCAATGTATTTTGTCTAAAGCACTATAGAAATAAAGGTGACATTGACATTGACAGCAGCATACTTACAAACGGGATGGCTGAACCCCACCTCACGGCATCCCTTTTTGAGAGAACAATCTAAGCTCACTGCAGACACACATATAGACTCGGCCAGAACTTGAGCAGCTCTTTTTTTATCTGACAGATCTGCAGCAGTGTTCTCACGCAAGCCTTGCCTCTTCTGAGACACTTTACTGCCAACAGAAAATACACACACCAGACGTCCTGAGAGTGCTTGCGCAGAAACACACATACATAACTAATATACATAAGTTCGATACATAGGTTTAAACGTTACATGAATTTAGACTTTTCTTCACCAGACATGATACACTAACTTGCCATATAAACCTGACAAAATGCACACTATGTGTCGCTGAAATAAAGCCCATATGTTCCCGTTTGCTTTGTAGAGGTTGAAAAACTTGAAATGATACAAGGCTAATTAGACAGGAAAACAAAGCAAGGGTGAGAAAGAATGAGGACATAACGGAAAAGAGCCTTGAGAGGAAGACTTCAGTGTGACAGACGTCCAATGATCTCTTGATTCTGCGTGGACTGGAAATAGTTTCTGGGTCCAAAGACATTTGCTCATTCCCACAGGCCTTCCTTTACCAGTCTTGTTTAAAAATGGTGATATTTTTATTATAATTAGCTTTCAGCCCTTTCTATATTCCTTGGCAACACCCCTGAGGCTGAAATGCTCTTTTAGTTTTCGGTTTCATAGGAATGAATCAATTTCAACTTTCAGCTGTAAAAAATGCTGGCTATGATAACATGATGGAGTGGATTCTGTTTTTGAAAATAATTAATAGTTGTTAACTATTGTAAAATAAAATATATTAAAAACAACTTTTTATTTTAATTTCAAAATGAAAACGACACCTTTACTTTTAATGGTAATTACTAGGAAAGCCCTCAAACACCCTAAAAGAAAGGGTAGACCTCTAGAGCCCTGGATACAGATCCCTGTAAAGACCTTTCCATCGGGATAAGACAAGAGAAAACAGTTGATTCTTCTCGAATTTGTGGCAGCCTGGACTTGAATTGCTGGATTCGTCTGGACAGAGGAGAACTGGTTTTTTTGTCTTTCTTTGCATAAGGCCTTGCATTTTTTAAGCAAAAAAAGGTTTCTCTCTAACCTTCTCATAAACTTGGGATGAAGTTATGCTGGTTCTTTATCATTTTTGTTGTTTTCTCTTGAGTAGCCAGATTCTGTTTTGACTGCAAGAATCTTAAAAGCTCGGTCTCTGGTGGTTGATGCTATCACCACCTAAAGTCTGGGGTGACACAGCATTGGTTTTCGTTTAGTTTTTTTTTTTCACAATCTCCTTACAATTAGGATAGCAACCTTACAGGTTCTCTTCCTTCAGTAGACATAAAAAGTGGGTTTAACCACTTCTAGTTGTGCCAGAAGATCTTAAAACGGTTTCCATGGTTGCCTTTGTTTCAAACTTTCGAAATAATTCTTTCTATACCAAGAGTACAAAAAATGTAGGCGGTGGACTTCATTGATGAAAAAGCAGGTTTCACATTCATGGGCGACCTGCTTTTCATATGAGTTTATAGGTTTTACCTGCAAGGGTATGAATAGAATTAGAACTTCCTAAATGAGAAACTTCCTTGGGCAACAAGAAGCCACACTAAGGTGATATTTCAAGTTAGTGTCTGGATGAACAAAAGAGCATAACGTATGCCATATGCAGGGCACTCCGGAGGATAATCGTCAACGGTCACTTTCTCGTTTGAAGTAAGGTGCTTCATTTAACACCACCCAGATGTTCATGATATATAACCTTTGATGTTTGTAATGGCTACTGTATACAGGCCACCAGGGCACCTGGTTTACACATAACATGCTGATATGCTGCTAATATCCAAATCCAATTTATAGGCTGCATTAATTATGTAAACTGGAACCAAGAACACTTCCCATAACACCCGATATACTTGTTACATAATTAGAAGAATGGCATCTAAGCTAATATTAGTCTGTCAATGACTCTTCTTGACTGTGCAGTAAATTTGAATCAGGGTAAAAAAACATGATACAACAACACAACATTTCATGCTATTAATGACAGCTGAACCTACACCCAGTTTGATGTGATTTGAATAAGAACATTAATGTTGAGAGTAACTATTAACTATGAACCTATTAATAATTTAAGATTTTCTTAAGTGAATTTTCAATCTTCTTTTTAATCCACCACCTGCAAGTGCTGCCATGGCATGTCAGAATGCCACAGGGCTCAGCCTTGCCACCCTAACCCTGCTTTCCATTTACCAGCCAGTAGAGGTGTAATCTCTCCAAAAAAAACTAAAGCTTACAAGAACAAAGAAAAACATTTCTTGTTTTTGTTTCTTTCTTTACAGGGTTTTTTCTTTTAGATTTCTGGGAATCTCTTTAATTTTAAAACCACTTAAATCTTCCATGGGGTCACATCTGAACTAAACCAGGGACACACCATGTTAAAGGTCCCATTTTCCACATGTTCTTTAAGCTTTGATTGTGTTTACAGTGTGTAATATAACATGTGTTAATGTTTCGCTTGTAAAAATAACCTGTTTTCACATAATTCACTTCTCTGTCTATCGCTTTTTACCTTGTTATGAGAACGGCTGATATTTTTCCCTGTTCTGATGAAAGTCCCAGCCTCAGAAATACATTACGAGTTCTGATGGGGCCAGCGGTTCCTGTGTTGTGATTCGATGGCAGAGTAAGCGCGTGTGACCAGGAAAGCTGACACTGCTTACCAACACATGTGTGCACGCGCTCACTGTTATCATTAACGGATTCTGTGTCTGATTCTGGCTCAAATTGATAAATGTAATGACATTTAATGTTATTAATTTGAGCAGGAATCAGACCCGGTAAATTTAGATGAAGAGGATCTAAACATGTGCGAGCAGATTTTTGTATACGTTTAGACATATAACATTGATGTAATTCACGTGTCTGCAGCGAAACTTAAACTCGATCTAAACCAGCATGTGTTTAAACAATAAATATAATCAACAAATAATTTAAACTAATCATTATAAACACAAACAATCAATAGTGTTTGGTTGAATTACTACTACTATAAGTACACTTACCGGAAACTTCTCCATCTTTTAAGAATAATCTTTGTGTTAATCCGAAATTAAACTGATTATGATTGAGGAAGTTGTCCTCAGTAAAATTTGCTGCACATAGTTTTAAGTGTGGAAAATAATATTCGGGAACCGAGTAAAATATAAATTATAATCATTGATCTCCAAGTAAAGGGTCCATTGGAAGCCAAACAAAGGTGACTGGACTCTGGGATGTAAATAACAAAGTTTCGACGACATGGCCAACAAACAAACTAACACAACTCGTTTTCTGCTCCGTAGGATCGCAACAAGGCCACGCCCCCTTTTTTGTGTGTTTCTGTGGGTGAGGGTAACCTCGGTATAACCAGCTGTTTTTTGTAGGTGATTTATGTTAAATAAAATAACGCGAGACGTTAAACTTTTACTTTTACAGATTTTTTTTTAAACTCTAACAACAACATCATACACTAATTCAAGTTTGAAAAATGTGGACGAACCGGAAAAGCGAAACAAATTTATATCACAAGCTATTCCTCTTCTATAATCCAAGTGTCCCTAATGGGCACTGACGGTGCCACTCCAGCATATTTTCCAGCAACGGAAGAGGATTATACAATCCTACGCTATATCCAGAGCACAAAAAGAGTCAAAGTGATGTGAAACCCTTTATGATCAATATACATATAAAATGGATTGTGATAATGTCAGTACATGTTTTTATGTCTTTGTCATGTTTTAACAAGAGCATGTCTGGATGGTTATGGCTGCTGTGTTTATACAAATACATAAATATATGTTCAAGTTCATTCATATGTTATATATCATAAATTGTTACAAATATTGTTAATCTTCTCTAAAAAGCTTGATGTTTCTAGTTATGGTTTAAAAGTAATCACTCAGAGAGGCATTTACCTGTGTGGTATTTTACTGATAGTTTAAGTGAGGAAAAATAACTTTATTTGTAACAATAAAAGAAAGTTTAGCTGGCGGGCAGCAGGCTGGTAAGTTTTGTCCCTGCAAATCCTTTGGTAGGGTGCTTTTTTCCGGAAGGCCAAAATCTGATGTGAAATGTAGAGGAGGTGAGACACTGATGAACTTCCACACAATGTACGACAAGTTCCTCAAATGAAAGGGAAGTTATCTCTGTGGAATTATTACAGGTAACACTTCTTGTCCTGCATACACCAGCTCTTTCATTAATAGTGACGAGGGAATTACTCCAATTTCCATTAAGCAGCTGGAGTATTTGAAGGTGTTCAGACAGACATTACATGACTGAACGCAACTGAGGTTCCGGGATGGCGTCAGGAACTCTGCGCTAACTGATTCAGCATTTTCTACACCAATCTGTGCCTCTCTGCCATCTGATGGTGCCATGATGACTCTATATTACCCTTTTTCTTTTGACAATGGTAATAATTAACACAGAATATCCAAATCTTCAGGGGATGGGGCTGAACATATTCTTTTCTCTGATAAAATTGATCTAGTTGGAAACATGAATTTAATTGGCGCTGATGCAAGGGATTGTGGTATTTTGGTGCAATATAATTATACCTGAGTCAACACGTTGGAAATATTGGAAATTAAAGAATAGCACAAGCTAAAAGCTGGGAACAATAAGTGGTCCGGAAGGGTTTATGCTTTATGTACAGACAGTACACAAGTGAAACTAAACAGCTCGACACATTTCTGTTACAGCAATACATAAAGTAAGGCCCAACAGTTTTCTAGCAAAACAATCACTCCAAAATTATCAGCATTCTAAATACTGACGAGTATCGTGTAGAACTGAAAAAAAACACTCAGCCTTTGTTTTGCTATCAGTCAATTTAAAGTTCTCCAACACTACTGATGTCTTAAGCATTTTTTGTGTTCACTCAGAGATAAACTGAATCATGGTGTTGGCATTGATGCACTGGCTAGTCATTTAAGAGCCCTAAATTTCCCTAACCAGTTTATGCTCCCATCACCGGACTGTCAAACAGAATAAAAAAGCACACTTTCTTAACACCCAAGAGTTATTTAAAAATGATGAACGGGTTGCGCACACACATTCGTTTAGGATATCAAACATGACAACAAAAGACACTTTCAAATCTCTCCCACATACTCGTTTGCATAGCGGACCACACATCACTGATGACCGATACACATCAACTTTAAAACAGTTTGGGACACGGTGACACAGAGCTACATGAAATTTGTTTTGTACATCTAGACACTTAATATGTTCCATCCACCTGTTTTGTGCGCATTTTAGTGCATAAAAGCTGTATGAAAAAGTCAAGATGTACATTATTTATAAAAACTAAAGTAATCATAAAATAAAGAATTCTGAAGGAGCTACTTCATCAGAATGGGGAAGTTATCAGCCGTTTTTATGACAAAAGCGTTGTACAGATAAGTAAATTGTGTGAAAAATATGGGTTATTTTCCCATGCGAAACAAGTTATATTGCACAGTGCAAACACAATCAAAGCTTCAAAAACACAAAAAGAACGGGACCTTTAATATTATGCCTACAGCATATTTACTGCATGAAGCAAATAGTATGGACAATTCTGTAAAAATGTCAAACTGACCTTGAAAATATAAAGCCTTTACCACAAGTTTTAATTATAGCACATATATCAACATGTGATGGTTAAAATACTTATATGAGGTCATAAACGGACACATGAAAATTAAATAAAGTCATTATTTTTATGTTCTATGAAGAGCAATCTTTGTTTGGATGCGCCTTACTTTTGTGCTGGTACACCGAAGAAAAAACCTGAGGCAAACCAGTGCAACAACTGCAAAAAGTTAGTCTAGAGCCCTTAAAAAGTACTTATACATTGTTTTTTTCAAAACTAATGCAATGAAGAAATGTCAATGTCAATGTCACCTTATATAGCGCTTTAGACTAAATACATTGCATCAAAGCAGCTTAACAACAATAATTGGTAAAACCGTGTGTCATAATGCTTAACATTATTGCAATACATTATTGAATTCGCAAATGAGAACAATAATGGGAAAGTCGGTATTTTTTAACCAAAGTAAACTATTTAATGAATGTAGCAGTAAAGACAAAAAAAAAATTTAATCATTACTCCTGAAGTAAACATTGACTTAGAAAGGCAAGCGAACAAAATATAACCCTTTTGTTATATGTAAAGAAGTAGTCTTCATGTTTCAGAACCACAACAACAAAATATGAATCAATTTCTATGTGAACACAAATTCATTCCCTGCACCACCAAAGGGTCCATATTTAAAACACTGCCAAATACTGTATCATTATATCCATGTGCAGAATCAAACAGTTATTAGTGCAAAATGTTCATTTAAAATAAAAAAGAAAACTTCACCAAGGTTAAACGATGCAATTTAAGTTTTAAGCATTTTGAAGCACTCAATCCCAATTTGTAAGTTAACTTTTCAACCTTGAAAACCCTATATCAAAATGCAAACATTTTTCCTGGATTTCCTGTTCCTGTACGAACCTTGTAAATGGCTACATAAAATAAAAGTAACACAGGGGTAAAAACCCTTTTTAGGCCCTACAGAAATCAACCAAGTATTATGATTGATAATAATGCAAAAACACACAGTAAGATGAAAAACATGCTTTAATGAAATATATATATTTACATAAGATCTTACCATTGAAGAAGCTTTTAACCTTTAGGTATCCAACACTGAGTCTGAGAACTGACAGTTTGTCCAGCCTGGCACAGACGTCTTCCGAGAAGGGCAGCAGGTTTGTGAGCTTGTCCAATTCGCTGTTTAATCGATCTCGGTGTCTTTTAGAGGGGTTGGATTTTACTCCATTTGGTGGTGTGGGTTTGGGGCTGTAAGGAGAGAGAAACAATAAATAATGTTGGTTAGACCTTTGCTTGTGCATCTTACATTTACATTTAGGCATTTAGCAGACCAAAGCGACTTACAAATAGTCGAGGAGACAAAGGAGACAAAAATCTTAATTTCCCTTTTGTCCATGTTTGTGAATAAAAACAAAAAAAGTAGATCAATAAAGAATTTCTTTTGCAAACAAATAAATACTTCGATAATTGATGTGTCTGGTTGGCATATTACAAAGCTGTCATGTGGCTATTTTCGGGAACACATCTGACCCTAATGTTTGGAAACTGTCAGGCACATGCTGACTTATGCAGCGTTCACACAAGACGTGAATAGCGTGTCAGGCGCGAGTGATTTACATGTTAAGTCAATGCAGAGACGCGAATAGACACGAGGAGATTTCCTGTGCCGCGAATGACGCGGTGCGAATCGTGCGTTGGACGCGAATCGCATAAGTTGAAAAAAATTTAACTTTGGCAAAATTTCGCGCCGCGTTAACCAATCAGAAGCTTTCTTTATCTTAAACAAACATGGAGGAGAAAGTCATCAGGGCTTTATGTGGAAACACAGAGCTTTATAAATACACTTTATACTTTTATTATACTTTAACAAAGACAGGAATAAAAGTGATATTTACTGGAAGAAATTAAGTGAAATAAGAAAATTATCTTTACTCAATTTGAGCTTTATACACATATTGAGACTATAAATAAAGCCATCACATGAAGTTTGTATAAATAAAGTATACAAACTATAAATAAAGCCATCAAATGACTTTTCCTCTGATATATTGAGGAGTTCCCCTGACAGAAGCCCCTCCCCCCTGACAGAAGCCCCTCCCCCCTGTGCGAGTGGCGCGTTGGACGCGAATGAACTTAAATGTACAAGCGTCACACTACACGCGTGTGGCGTCAACACGCGAAAATTCGCATCTGGTGTGAACGCAGCATAAGAAACAGAGTTGACATAGACAGAACAAAATATAAGCGCATAATTTATAAAACCTTTGTTTTTGCCCCCATTTTAAATAAAATGAACTCAAAGATCTGAATCAATTTCCACTTACACAAAATAACCCTTCAGTAAAATATTGTTCACAAATCTGTATAATTCTCTTAAAGTAAGCACTTCTATATTGCTGAGATAATCCATCCCACCTCACAGATGCCATATTAAAATGCTGATTAGACAGCCTGACTACTGGCCAGGTGTGTGTAAGACTGGCCACAATAAACACCACTGTGAGCTGGTCAGTTGTGTCACACATCTCAATCCCTGCAAGGTAGGAATGTCCAGTGGAAGCACAATAAACTGTGATTCAATAAGAGGATCTAAAAGAAAATTAATTGCTTGTGTTATCATTTTGCATATAGAAGGTTGTGACAAACCCAAATCTTCACAGCGGCATTGCTGCATTTTCCCAGTTATTAAATATCATAATGTTGCGATAACATTCATTTCTGGTGCTATGGCATTTTTGCGCTATGCCTGTGATGTAACTTGTCTCTAATAAGATTGGTTACAAACATGTTTCCTCATATGCAGCGTTTTCTTTGTTTACTTCAAAAGTGTCTGTGTGTTCAAATTCAATCAAATCAACGATATCGTTGCAAATGAGATGACACCAACTAAGCAAGGAAGAGGTGAGAGTGGCAAGGAAACCAAAACTCCATCGGTGAAATGGAGAAAAAAACCTTGGGAGAAACCAGGTTCGGTTGGACCAGTTCTCCTCTGACCAGACGAGTCCATCAGTTCAGGTCCAGACTGCAGTAGAATGAAGAAGACACATCTGTGTGCTGTGGTCGTATCCTGATGGTCGTCACAGACGAGGTCTTCACAGGGGTTTGGTATCCATGCTGTTCTTGTCCTGGTCTTCGCTTTGTTGGAGGGCTGTAGAAGGCTTTTTCTAGTTCCGGACCCAACATCTGGTCTAGATACATGCTGACCCCGGTATAAAGCAATGTCCTACTGATCCAGGTATAGCCTGGCTATAGTGAGTCGGGGGAATCTCATTTAAAAGAAAAGAGCTGCACTAGTATACTTTTTTACTCTGGTTTGAGTAGGAATGCAGTGAATAGATCTATCAAAAGCACAACTCATATAAACATTTCTTAAGTAATGAAAGCATATTTTATTTCTCTAATCGGAGAAAGACTGCACTAGATTTTTGTCTTATTTAGTTTCAAGTAGTGAATCAGATTTTAATAGCGGATAAGTTAATGGTGCATAATATTAAAATGGTTGTACTTCAGTTTTGGAGGAACTCAATTGCAGACGCGCTTTTTGCAATGTTAGTTTCAATTTCTTGTGGCTTCTTTATGTTTGCTGACCTGTCTGAACCCTGGTGGAAGCACCGCAATAAAGGCAGGTACTGGCTTAGATAATGACCTCCCTCTCGGTCCTCTTATAGTTGAATACGGAGCAACTTTCTGCTATGAGTTATTTCTGTGAAGTGTCATATGCATCATCATATTTGACGTATTATCTGTCTTGGTAGCACTTATTTTATCGCAAACATAACATCCCGCCCTCACCAGTATTTGATATGGGCACATCAACCATGATGCGAGTTTACTGGTTCACTGATGTTGACAAGATTAAACACTAAGGTATTGAAATTTGATACCGAAAGGAAAATTATATTTTTCAGACTAGATAGTATTTAGGCAATTTGGTCGGTGCCATTCCTTACTCTCTAGTTATAATTTCCTATTTTCCTTTTTTCACTTGAGCTTTCTCTTGTCTGTCCTCTCTAGCCTTAAGACTTTTAGCACATAAAATATGTCAGAATGCAGAAACCAGACCTGTGCCAGCTACTTAGTGGCATCAACGTCACTTCTTTCTGATTGAATGTGACGGATGTCCTCAAACAGATCTATTTCTCAAAACTTAATGTTTAGCCTTCTTAACAGACCCGGCAACTTAACAGACCCATCACTAACTCTTCCGGATATAACTAATTCTTTGCATGTTGTCATTTATAACGAATATTGTAAACACAAAGACAGACTAAATAACTTGGTTTCAGGGCATGTTGTGCTTGGAAACACTGAGATAAAGTCATTTACCTTTTTATTGATTGTCTTGTGGGATTTTAAAGATCACACACAGCCTTAACAAAATGTAAAACTCTGTCAAACAACACATTTTAAAACAATGAGGTAAAAAGAAAAATCATTTTATTTAGTACTCACATATCTTCCGGTCTCTGATATTAAACCTGTTATATAAGTATGAGCTGTCTTACTGGAATCATAGCCTCAAAAATGAGGTCTGTAAGCCAACCTCCATCGGCCATATCATTGTCTGCCAGTTAAAGTAGTAACTTAGGCAGACCAAGACGGACGCTAATTATTTTGTCCCAGAAAGTAAAACTAACCTCAGTAAAAAAGGCCTTCGGGAACAGAAGACTAATTTCAGCCCTTTTCTCTGAACTACGTGTCTTTAGACATGTTCTCTATTTGTTAGCCTTGCCCTGGTTCACCATTTGTACTGTTGTATTTCTCCTAAGATTTCATGTTCATTTACATTGGTGTTCTATTTTTTTCCATGTTTCCATCTTTGAACATCATGAATCAATGGCTTACAATAACTCTGATGCAAAAGCAATATTGCAATAACAATAACAATAACTCTCCCCCACACTTCTCCCCGGGCGCTGCAGCACGGCTGCAAACTGCTGTGTGTGTTCACAGTGTGTGTGTGTGTGTGTTCACTTACTGTGTGTGTACACTGGGATGGGTTAAATGCAGAGCACAAATTCCAAGTATGGGACACCATACTTGGCCACACATCACTTCCCTTCCCTACAGTGTGTGCCATGACCTTCAATACAGTGTACTAAGATTAGACAGATTCTTGCTGGTCAACTACAGACTTCAATGGACACCAAGCACCGCCTTCATCAACGTAGGCCAAGTAACGCCTCAACACCATTAAACTATCAATACCAACAGTCGAGCTAACAATAACCTACTACAGAACAAACGTACTTGTTTTCAGCACTATTATGTTTGCGATTACCATTATGCTGGATTTGATTGATTGGTATTTGTTTTGTTGCTCTCGCTGGAAATACAACCCAAGAGCTTGACCATTGAACATTCCTTCCCACATTCCAACTGAATTACATTTGCTCTGTAGGAGCAGAGTAAAAATGCAAGTTTCTTTCCACATTACTGATCGTATGGACCACCAACCATTTACTGTGGTCGGTGGGATTTTTCATTAAGATCGTCCATTCTCTTTCCCTCTCCCCTCGTGCAGAAGCCTCTATGGCAGACCACATCAGGTGTGACATCACAACTGTTTTCCTTCTGCAGGTCCCAACATGCAAAACAGCTTCTCATCTCGCCTGCAATACACAAAGGGCCGTATCAAGACTGCACTCAGAATTCTTTTTCTCTCACTGCAACTCACCTATGTTCCATCATATTTTGCCTTTTTTCTAAATGTATGACTGCTTGTTTATTATCTTTTCACCTCACAATGAGACTAAAAGCCTGTTGCAAAACGTCCATTGCTAAAAAGTCTTATTGTCTACATAGGATTGACTCCAGACAACGAGAAGGAACAATCTAAATGCTTTTTGAGGAAGTCTCGAGGTACATTACTACAAGGTCGTATTGTTTTTTCACACTGTTATTTCTGGTCATTTGGAAAGCGCGTGTTATTATTTACCTCAATATCCAAACCAAAGCCCTCTTACAAAGAAACAGATCTTAGATCAGAAGGAAATGTGTTGTTGTTTTCCACCCGATAAACTCAGCTGAAGGTCAACTACATCTGGTTTGGTTAAAAGTGTTGGTGGAAGTAGAATACATTTTTTTGGAATTAAAAACACAAATAACAAATCCCAGCTGGAACATCTCGTGAATAGAACTAAACATATATATATATATATATGACGGATACCCTGAATTTGTGCCAAGATTGTACACATGATACATTACCAACGATTTATAAAGTTAGAGGAAATCGCTCATCATTTACTGACACTTCCAAATTATGTAAAGAATGTTGACTTTTTCCGTACAATAAAAGTGAATGGGAACCCAAGCTGTCAATCACTTTAAATTTGCCTAACCTTCTTTAATAGTGTTCTGCAAGGCAGGAAATTCCTAAGGGTTCAACGGTGACCTTATATGACTTATGACTACAAGAACAAGGAGGAAAAATACACAATAAGAAACTATTCACCTTTAGGCGAACAGTCCCTTAAAGGCTGTTCCACTGATTCGGTCACACCGTAAAAATGAGCAATTCTTTGACATAAGAAGCGCTGCAGCACAATGAGACCAGAAGCGTGCATTGTAAATAATTTAAGCTTTCATTTCACAAAGACATCAAACTAAACCCGCCCAGTTAAAGCTCCAGCTGCAGTTGAGCTGGTTCATTTGTTGTGCGCGGTTTTTTTTTTACAGATTCGAAGTGAGGAAATCTTAACATGTTTTTTGGGAGAAAAGACAGAGAGCATGAGAGAGAAAAAGAGAGAGAGAGGTTCTACTGCTCGTCAACAATCCAACTTCCAGCAGTTGTGGTATGAAGCCAGGAGTCAGGTTTCACCGCCTCTAAAACCCTCTTTGTATCTGAAGCAGACATTTGGCAGGCCCAGTACTTCACCACCCTACCGGATTGTTTTAACATTTATCCACATGCTAAAAAACATGAAGCTGCTCAAACTCCAACAACAGCTTTGAAGCACAGACATACTGTGGAAATTATTATTCCTTCTTCTGCGGAGAGTACAGGCGTAGCATCCACACAACCTAGAAGTTGAGCAGACGCCGCTGTCAACTGGTGCTTTTATAAAGAACATTTGCTGTGAAAGTTTTACACAAGCCATGCAGGTCCAACACGATTGTAATATAAACCATCAAAGTGCAAAAAAGTTTATAGGTCACCTGAAAAGAAATACTGTTTCCTGTGTCTCTCTCTCTCTTCTCATTCATGACTTTCCTGTTTCTTCTCGAGAACACAAAAGAAGAACTAGCACACATGCATTATTAGACTTAGTGTCCATACATTAATATGTGCCACAGATGTTGGGTTACCAACATTCTTCATTATTATAGTTTGTGTTCTGCAGAAGAAAGTCATTCAGGTTTGAAATGACAAGACTGGTTATAATGATAATATAATTTCCATTTATGGGTGAACTATTATTTAAAAATAACATTCCTTAAAAAACATGTCCAAGTACTTATACACACTGTTTAGTGTGACCATATAGAGCTTCTTTCACCTGTATGACCCCTAGAATCATAAGTTTCCGCTTTATTAAAACAATGAGATTTCTGTTGTATTTTAAATGTCTCCTTTGGCAATATAATACAAACTTTACAAAGCACAGAGTAAAACATATTTTATGTAGTTTTCCAATTGATGTATGAATGAGGAAACAAGAGAGAAGAGAATTCAAGTTTGTGTTTTAGTTTGTGGATTAGCACATGGAGACAGAGGCTTAGTTTACAAAACTACAAGTAAAACTTATGTAATTATTTGCATTATTAGAACTGTCCTTCATATCTTCAGGTGAATTAAACATTTATGTTGAACAAAATCAGAAAAAATAACAAATCAAACATTTCAATAAAATCATAAAACTATAAACTAGCACTTGATTTGCTCTAAAATTTTACAAAAAAACTCTTCTCATAATTTAAAACACTATATCAGATGTATCTTTTACATGTACTTTTATATATTTTAACACATTATCAGATGTTTGTTTAGACATTTTAACATATTTTCTGAAGTTTGTTTAGATATTTTCACACATTTTCTGATGTTTGTTTCGATATTTTCACACATGTTCAGATGTTTGTTTAGATATTTTCACACATGTTCAGATGTTTGTTTAGATATTTTCACACATGTTCAGATGTTTGTTTAGACATTTTTACATATTTTCTAATGTTTGTTTAGATATTTTCACACATTTTCAGATGTTTGTTTAGAAGTTTGTTTAGATATTTTCACATATTTTCAGATTTTTGTTTAGATGTTTTATACTCACATTTTCAGATGTTTGTTTAGAAGTTTGTTTAGATATTTTCACACATTTTGTGATGTTTGTTTAGATATTTTCACACATTTTGTGATATTTGTTTAGATATTTTCACACATTTTCAGATGTATGTTTAGATATTTTCACATATTTTCACATATGTTTAGAAGTTTGTTTAGATATTTTCACACATTTTCACATATGTTTAGAAGTTTGTTTAGATATTTTCACACATTTTCTGATGTTTGTTTAGATATTTTTACATATTTTCAGATATTTGTTTTGATGTTTTATACTCACATTTTCAGATGTTTGTTTAGAAGTTTTCACACATTTTCAGATGTTTGTTTAGATATTTGTTTAGATGTTTGTTAGAAGTTTGTTTAGATGTTTTATACTCACATTTTCTGATGTTTGTTCAGATATTTTCACACATTTTCACATATGTTTAGTAGGGATGGGCGTTTTCCGCAAATATCACATTCGAATATTTGATCTCACAAAAATCGAATATTCGAATATTCGTTTATTTAAATTACGTTTATGAGACTGACGTCATTTTTCAGTAACATTTATTGTTTCCGTCATTTTTGAACAAGCTTATACACAATAAGCTTAAACATCACGCTACATCGTGTTTTGTAGCTGAAAACCTTTAACAAAGTGTGCAAAAAAAAATAGAAGAGCAAAAGCAAAAAAAAAAAAAAACGTAAATAAAGCAGCCTGCAGCAATTAGGCTATTGTACAGAACGTAGCCTAAACTACATTTAACTTTGAACCTTTTAAACTGTCAGCAAATCTTTTTTGCTTTATTTCTATTGTTTTACATGTTCTTGTTAAGGAACACGAACATGTCAACATGATCGGGGAAAGTCGGCTCCTTACTCTGTTAACAATGAGGCAGACTGCGGAGAAAACTGGCTCTGACGGCACAGAAGTGTCCGGGACACACAAGTAACGGTGTGCTAAACGACAAGTAACGGTGTGCTAAAGTTTTGTGAAGCGCTTATGAAGTTTTCGTTCCACCACTGAATGGGATCCTCATCTGTATGTATAATGTTGTATAATGGGATCCTCATCTGTATGTGTAATGTTGTATAGTGGGATCCTCATCTGTATGTATAATGTTGTATAGTGGGATCCTCATCTGTATGTATAATGTTGTATAGTGGGATCCTCATCTGTATGTATAATGTTGTATAGTGGGATCCTCATCTGTATGTATAATGTTGTATACTGGGATCCTCATCTGGTGTAATACATGTCTCCAGCAACAACTGTTCCCACTCGTCTCGGCGTGATTCTCTGTAATCATCGCAGAAGAACTGGCTCAACCTTTTCCGACGAGCGGGCATTGCCGTGCGAGTGATGTACATCCGCGCCTCTTGCATGAAGGAAAATGCTGTGATAATGTTTAAAAAGTGTTTTTCTTACTACTTCTCTCATGTGTTCTCCGAGGAACCTGAAATGCTTGTGTCAAGGGTCTAGGGCGGACGCGATAAGAGGAGTTTTCCCTGCATTCGAATAGCATTTTTATTTATCGAATAATTACAGCAGACCGAATATTCGACTACCCGTGCACACCCCTAATGTTAGAAGTTTGTTTAGATATTTTCACACATTTTCACATATGTTTAGAAGTTTGTTAAAAGTTTGTTTAGATGATTGTTAAAAGTTTGTTTAGATATTTGTTTAGATGTTTGTTTAGATGTTTTAACACATTTTCAGATATTTGTTTAGATGTTTTAACACATTTTCAGATATTTGTTTAGAAGTTTGTTTAGATGTTTTATACTCACATTTTCAGATGTTTGTTTAGATGTTTGTTTAGAAGTTTGTTTAGATGTTTGTTTAGATATTTTCACATATTTAAACACATTTTAGATGTTTGTTAAAAGTTTGTTTAGATATTTTAACACATTTTCAGATGTTTGTTAAAAGTTTGTTTGGATGTTTTATACTCACATTTTCAGATATTTGTTTAGATATTTTCACATATATTCAGATGTTTGTTAAAAGTTTGTTTAGATGTTTGTTTAGATATTTTCACATATATTCAGATGTTTGTTTAGATGTTTGTTAAAAGTTTGTTTAGTTGTTTGTTTACATATTTTCACATATGTTCATATGTTTGTTTAGATGTTTGTTAAAAGTTTGTTTAGATATTTTCACACATGTTCAGATGTTTGTTTAGATATTTTCACACATGTTCAGATGTTTGTTAAAAGTTTGTTTAGATATTTTCACATATGTTCAGATGTTTGTTTAGATATTTTCACATATGTTCAGATGTTTGTTTAGATGTTTGTTAAAAGTTTGTTTAGATATTGTCACATATGTTCAGATGTTTGTTTAGATGTTTGTTAAAAGTTTGTTTAGATATTTTAACATATGTTCAGATGTTTGTTTAGATATTTTCACACATGTTCAGATGTTTGTTTAGATATTTTCACATATTTTCAGATGTTTGTTCAGATGTTTGTTTAGATATTTTCACATATGTTCAGATGTTTGTTTAGATATTTTCACACATGTTCAGATGTTTGTTTAGATATTTTCACATATTTTCAGATGTTTGTTCAGATGTTTGTTTAGATATTTTCACATATGTTCAGATGTTTGTTTAGATATTTTCACACATGTTCAGATGTTTGTTTAGATATTTTCACACATGTTCAGATGTTTGTTTATATATTTTCACACATGTTCAGATGTTTGTTTAGATGTTTGTTTAGATATTTTCACATATGTTCAGATGTTTGTTTAGATATTTTCACACATGTTCAGATGTTTGTTTAGATATTTTCACACATGTTCAGATGTTTGTTTAGATGTTTGTTTAGATATTTTCACATATATTCAGATGTTTGTTTAGATGTTTGTTAAAAGTTTGTTTAGATGTTTGTTTAGATGTTTTATACTCACATTTTCAGATGTTTGTTTAGATGTTTTATACTCACATTTTCAGATGTTTGTTTAGATGTTTGTTTAGATATTTTCACATATATTCAGATGTTTGTTTAGATGTTTGTTAAAAGTTTGTTTAGATGTTTGTTTAGATGTTTTATACTCACATTTTCAGATGTTTGTTTAGATGTTTGTTTAGATATTTTCACATATATTCAGATGTTTGTTTAGATGTTTGTTAAAAGTTTGTTTAGATGTTTGTTTAGATGTTTTATACTCACATTTTCAGATGTTTGTTTAGATGTTTTATACTCACATTTTCAGATGTTTGTTTAGATGTTTGTTAGAAGTTTGTTTAGAAGTTTGTTTAGAAGTTTTATACTCACATTTTCAGATGTTTGTTTAGAAGTTTGTTTAGATATTTTCACATATATTCAGATGTTTGTGTAGAAGTGCGTTTAGATATTTTCAACACATTTAAAACACATTTTCAGATATTTGTTTAGATGTTTTATACTCACATTTTCAGATATTTGTTTAGATGTTTGTTAAAAGTTTGTTTAGAAGTTTGTTTAGATGTTTTATACTCACATTTTCAGATATTTGTTTAGATGTTTGTTAAAAGTTTGTTTAGAAGTTGTTTGGATGTTTTATACTCACATTTTCTGCGCTGGTTTCTTCCGCTTCTTTACCGCATTAAACCCCGACGACCCCCGCCATGTTTGTTGATTTATGAATAAAAACTGTTGATTAAAGCGAGATTAATAATCCTCCGTCTATTAAAGAAATAAAACCATGTGAGTAAAGTGTGCGACAGTTGTCATGCTGAGCTCCGGATCATAATGGCGACAAGAACTCGTCTCCATTTTTCTCTCGTCCTCCAGTGGCCCCAAACAAACCGTGCTGGAAGCTGATTCGCTGGAATCTCCACGCGTCGACCAATCGGCAGCGTCGCTCTGT
>CM065675.1:12870468-13010468 GCA_033220385.1 Triplophysa yarkandensis
ATATATATATTGTCAATTTGTGTCAACTAAAATACGTTAGACGAATATATTTTATATAAATTTTAAATACAAAATATTCTAATTTCACTACTATGATAATAGTTATACAATATGTTATATATCATTGAAAAATATATACATAAAAATATTACAAAGATTTATACATTTAATTACATACTAACTTTATATATGTCTGGGTGTTGTGCATATAAATGTTAAATATTTTATGTTATAAACACAAATACATAAATATATTTTTTATTATTATTGTATTTCTATTGATTTTTTACTTATATTTAATGCTTTTAAAATTTAAGATACATATATATAAACAAAAAACCCACATACATAAATACATAAATACATAAATACATAAATACATAAATACACACACACACACACACACACACACACACACACACACACACACACACACACACACACACACACACACACACACACACACACACACACACACACACACACACATATAAAGTTATATATATATAGTTATATTATATCATTATTCTACAATTTTCTTAATATAAACATATATGTATGTTTCCATAAATGAAAAGCAAGCGACCCATCTATAATAAGATGTATATCTTTGTATATATAAAGCCTATAATATTTAAACAATAAAACTTAAATAAACCAATAAAATACATTTCTAACAATAACTGATTTATATATACAAATGGATCAATTCATAATATTTATCAGAAGGGGAGGGGGTAGTTGGTCTTGGATCATGCTGAGGGGAGCCAGACAAACTATGAACACTGACAGCTCATTTAATTACAATCCTTCATAGATTTCATTCTGCACTCAGCTTGATATTAGCCAACATATCCATCAAAACACAGACAACACACAGACACAGCACCTAAAACACTGTAACCATATTTAATAACGTTTAAGCACTGCTAAAGATCACACTAAACGTGGTAACCAGTCATGCGTCCAGGTACGAGGGTACAGGGTGGCGCGCGTCCCTAATCACGACGAGTGTTAATGCGTCTGAGCTTTAATCACTAATGGAGTCATCTGATGTGAAGACCCTCCCGGGAGAACACAGGGGTCTTCTGCTGTGCATCAGCTTACGTGTCAAAGGTCAGATGTCAGGGCCAAACATTTCCCCTCGTGCGGGATCAGCACTGGAATGCTCGGCGATACAAGCGCCTGACCACTTGAGAAAAGCCGTGAACTGTCAAGCTTGGCTATGTGACTAAAACGCTCGAAATTCTAAAATAAAGACCACCTAGCAGATGGCATCCAGCTCTTCTGAGCTTCGGTAGTCTGCTGGAGATTTAATAATGCAAAGTCAGATTCTGTGTGTCCACCTCGGCATCTGTCTCGGTCTATCACTGCTTCAGCTAAACTCTTGATCTCTGTCTGTCAACAGCTGATCGCTTCAGAAGACTCATCACTTTAAACTTCAGCAGTCTTTCAATCATAAAACCGGCCTTGGTCAGCAGATCCACGTGGGTCATCGGCTTTCACGCAGTAGGAAATAACCAGATTGCATCAAGTGATAATGTGATACATGCAAAACTAAACAACTTGATTCAGTCATATCCCAAATGATCGGCTTTTAAACGCATATTTTGAATGATATGACTCGAACCAGATGTTCAAACCGACGTGGATCTGCATGAAGCATCTGAATAATTAGTTTCACCAAATTACAGAGCTAACCGTCTACGCTTGCCAAGTACAATATGAATGTCATGCAGATGGTTCTGCGTCTCAAAGACTTCAGAAGCCAAGCTTGGATCTCCACCGTCTTACCAAGAAATGAAAACCACATGGTGTTTTAAACTCAAAAATTCCTCGTTTTAAAATACCTGAGTTTATTTAACACAAGCCTTCACACGCTGTCTGGTCCCGCGTTCAGTAATGAGGTCGCGTGGGTTACAGTCTTGATCAAAGACTTGGACAGGAAGTCCCGTGACCGGTTATCATGACTCCGTTGGTATGGTTTCTCCAAGGGCCGCTACGTTTTTTGCTCCACGTCATCTGGGATTCAGATTGCTATTGGAGGGAGATTATTATGGCTAGACTTTGGCTCGAGCTGACAGGAGGAAACACACAGGAAGTGGTGATGTAAGGGAGGAAGTGGACGTCTGAAATTGAATGGTTCTCCACACAAACTCACTAGGGTTGCTTGTTTTGACAAGACCTCATGAGGTTTTTATCTTTTCTTCAAACAGTGACAGAGCCTTAAGATGGCAAATGTAAATAGAGAGCGCCTTGTCGGCCCTAAAGGTGCAGATGAGATTGTTGTTTGTGTGCAACATTTTTAAAGTTAATGGAAAGTTGGATAAAACTTCAATTTAGTTTGTAACACAGGGTATATAATGATATAATTTTTATTTTCAATAAAAAAAGTTTCATCATTTAATCACTTTGTAATTCCAAACCTCCCTGTATGACTTTTTTCCGCTGGACAGATCATTTGAATGAACTTCTACTGTATGGACCCAAAGCCATGAAAGTCAATGGATGCCCAATATTCTTCAAAATAACTTTTTTGTGTGTTCTTCGGGATAATAAAAGCCATAATGGTTTGAAATATCTAGATAATGGGTAAATGAACTCTCACTTTAGGAAACCTTAGGGCAACCATTCACTTTTACTGTATGGACACAAACCCATCGAAGTGAATGAGTGTCCATCATTTCTCAAGTATATATTTTTGGGTGTACTGCAGAGTAAAGAAAGCAGTAAAGGTTTGAAAAATCAAGATGTTGTGTAAAGGATTTTTGTTTTATCAGTGGACTCTCACTGTAAGGCACCTGGTGACAACCATTCACTTCTGCTGTATGGACACAAAACCCATGCAAGTATATTGCTGCCCAACATTCTTCAAAATATCTTTGTTGTGTTTTGAGGACAACAGATAACAAGATGGCGAGTAAATACACCATTTTCAGTTTTTGGTGAACTGTCACTTTAAGAAACCTTGTGTCAGTTTCTACACATATAAATAAAACACACACTCAATAAAAGTCGACTGATTTAATCTTCACTATGAATTTCATGTTTAACAGCATACGACGGATTTTGCACCTCTTGTTTGTTTGCCTGTGAACCCAGTGGCTTGAGTCCCAGACTGACCAATGAGCTGGAATGTGAAAAGGTCCAGATGTTGAGAAGCTGATTTCTCTGCGCTTCGATTGGCCACGAGGTCCCAAGCTGAGCTCCTGGAATCCTACAGGGGGATCACGCTTCCCAGCCTAATGCATTCAAGGCGTGGAATTCCCCCGTCCGCCCCCTTTCCTATTTGCACATACGGCCCATCTTATGCATGGGCTATAAATTTCCTGAGCAAATATTCCCAAGCTGGGCCTACATTTTTCCAGAGAAACACACGTGTGATGAAGATCTGCTTTTAGATTGGAATATGGAGTGGGAGGAAAGCCCTTAAAGCTATAGTTCACAGTGAATGTGATTCATTGTGTGAAACATCAGCAAGTTTGACAATGGCTTTAGAATCATGAGCTTCAATGTCCATCCCTGTTACACTAAATGTGGA
This sequence comes from Triplophysa yarkandensis, assembly GCA_033220385.1. Taxonomy (NCBI): domain Eukaryota; kingdom Metazoa; phylum Chordata; class Actinopteri; order Cypriniformes; family Nemacheilidae; genus Triplophysa; species Triplophysa yarkandensis. The sequence goes on from CM065675.1 coordinate 12,874,010, forward strand.
TGTCGACATGAGTTACAGAAGCTCCAGCATCCTTGGTTTACTACTTATATAATGAATTATGCATACAGTACAAAGTATGCAAATGTTGTATAGAAGTCAAACCTGGGTGACCTGCTACAAATAGCAAAATATAAGAGATGTCATGCAGTGATGCATCCCACAATGCACTGCCCTTTAAGTCATTTACTCATGAAATCGTCATTTAAAACATGCATAATCTCTGTCTTCCACATAAACAAAATAAGATATTTTGAAGATTGATTCCGGCTACCCACATTTTTCAAAATATCTTCTTTTGTGAAAACTAATATCTACTCATCCTTCAATGAAGAAACAAATCTCATCTCCAACTTTGCCTTCTAAAAACAGCAAGTGAACTCTTAAAAAGATTATAAAAACATTGAAGGTTTGATACGCCGACATAAACACAGTGGCCGTGGAGGTGCAAGAAGTGCTGCGTGAATGCTATTGTTTCACTGTTGCAAAAGCGCAGCATGACAAAGCATGAAATGTTGTCAAGACACAATCTGTTCGGACTCAGCCAACCACAGAAGTCCATGGGAAAACATTTACAGTCTTAACACACCACCTGGCTTCTATTAGAAGAGGGGGATTATAACACACACATGCTCTTACACACATACATACATACATATACGGTGCCCTCTTACCCAATTTGCATCTACACTGAGCCTGATGTGACACGTTTAATACTGATGGCCATGTCAAAATGTGAATTATAGTGGAAATTAATAATAACAATTATGTATTTTAAGACCTGCATGCCTTTCTTTTGAAAAACAAAAAATAAGATATTCTGTTAAAAGTTGGTAACCAAACAGGTGTGCCATGGATTCACGGCTTTTGAATGGACACAAAACCAGTGCAAGTGAATGATTGCCAATTCAAGTCATTCTTCAAAATATCTGCTTTTGTGTTCTGCGGAAACAGAATGTCAATGATTTCCAATGTTTTAGCTGGCTGTACCAAAATGGGTCACATTATTTTAGTAATTCGTAAACTGGTTTGATATGAACATTAATATGACAGTGTCTTGTGTTAAAGATGACAGTTCTAAGACTACTATGGTTTAGGAATTAAGAAAGAAACACAATATATGTTTCCTTCCAAAAATATTATATGTTATTTTAAAACAGTTTAAATATTTATTCTGTAATATATAGTACTCATAAGTCTAACAGTGTACTTTCAAAACAACTGGCATAAGATTAAATCAATATTAAATACTATACATCAATGGACAAAAAGGTTCTTAAAATATTTTGAATCACAGGCCACTGTATAGATTGCACTGTGCATACTTTCAAAAAAATAAAAATCCTTTATGTAAACACAATACTTACAGTTAAACTGTTTCTCGGTTAAATCAACAAAGTGTTTGAAAGCCCAACAGAGTCATTAGTTACTGTATTTTGTAGTTTATGTGATGTTACTGTGCTTCTATGTAACATAATGAGTAATTTATACAATATATCATGCTACTGTAAGCACAATACACAAAGTGTACAAAGAAACCAGAAGGTCATATGTCACAAGATAGAATGCTTAACATGTGCTTTACACTTCTTTACTGTATTTTTGTCAGGTCCCACCCTGCATATCAATTTCCATCCACCCTATAGTATTACAGTTTTAGACTATATAGAATTAAGTGCAATAAGTGATACTTAATAAGTGATGTTTCACTCATACATTAGGCCAAATGAATGGGTGCCAGTTCCCAACATTCTTCAAAATAGCGTCTACAGAAAAAGTCATACAGGTTTGAAACGCCAAGAGAATGTGTAAATGATGATCCAATCAGACTGATAATGATGTTATAAATGTATGTACTTTTCCACAATCAAACCAGCACTTTTAAGGCATAGTATGCTAAGGCCCGAGAATTCAATACAAGAACACACACACACGCCGTCCCATGTGACTGATCTTCTCATCAGGTGACAATTGTTTTCACTCCCTTAACTTCAATTTAACTTATAAAACGGCTTGGAGAAAAGAAAACGTTCCAGCTACTTAGGCTGATCTTGGGATTTGCGGAGCACTCCTTGTAATTGGTGGAAGCTGCCGAGGTGACAAGTCGTGAACAATAGAGGCCGAATTAATGACTGTTCAATCCCTTAACGCCATCTCCATTCGGGGGAAAAGTCCACCCTGGCAAGTTAATCAAGTTATTGAGATTCCTCATCGCAAGAACCTGTGGTAAGGAATTAAAGTGTCAAAGAGTGGAAACTGCTATCTAAACACGCAGATAAAAAAGAATTACTGGAAACTAAAGGATTTATAAAACTATAAATAAAATGAAGCTTTTTGAACATCATTATAGAATTTGAAAGCGCCAACAGTGGCAGTCCACGGAAAGCCACGAGCCGTTTTCCGTCTTTCCACATGTGGAACGTTTCACAGCAGCGGTCCTCTTTGCAGAGCCGCCAGGCCACATGACACGCTGAATGTAAATTTAACTCATGATGTCATCGATTTAGGCCAGAAAAGGCTATAAAAATCACATAATAACATAATCACATATGCTCCTCCTCTTCTGAAGGAAAATACGGCACAAGTGCCGTAGTGAGTGGAGAGATAAACACACTCAAAAACAAAACTACTACTTTTACTTGACCTACTTCAGCCATCGTATTGCCAAAAAGGAAAGCAAAGACTGGTCTTAACTGGTTTGCTGGTGTCAGATGGTTTTGGAAGCCAAACTGCCCGTATGAAAAAGAAGTCCACTTGAAGTTCATGTATACTTAAGTTAAGGTCAAGAACACTTTAATTGGTGAGTATATTAATGTCATTTTCCTTGTAGTGTATTTGTTGGTGTACTAACAGCGTTTGGGAATAAATTGTCCAGCTTTCTAGGTTATAAAAGTGTACTTTCCCAGTTAAGTCTTAATAAGTTTGCTAATAGCACACTTAAAGTGATTCATTCTTTTAAGGATTTTGTGAAGTTAAGATCTCAAGTCAAGACCTAAAGCCATCACCAGTCATTAAGCGAAAACCTTTCCGTCTATTGCTTAAACAATCCCACAAACCTTTTTATCACTAAGAAGTAGTTTGTCCAAAATAGTCAACAATCCGTAGGACATCAGATCCATAAAACACATTCTCTCTTCGAAATCGTGCAACAAAACCAATCATTTGAATGTATTTGTTGTGCTTTTCTATGTTTCCAGCTACTCATTTCTACGGACATATTTCAAAAAGTTGAAGCTGAAAGTTTTCCTACAAGGACCCCATTCTCTTTCATCTCACAGTAAATCAGACGGATCTTCTGAATTCTGTCTCGGAGGGTCCCAAATGAGACGGGACATCCAGACAGGAGCGGCGAAAGAGCGGCAGCAGCTGTTAGGGGTCAACAGTGCTGTCCACTGAGAACTAGATGAGATCCAAAAAAAAGAGACAGAGTCTGGGAGAGCAGCTGGTTATAGTGCTGAGAGCGAGCAGAGAAAGGGTCCATAAGCTGACCCTGAACATAGAGGAATGTAGAGGCAGACGTTTTACTAATGGTCCAATGAAATGCGACGGGAAAGGAAAAATACTAAAAAAGAGAATGAAAAAGATAAAAGAAAGTAAGGAAAAGCTGTCCTGGAGGTGAAGATGAGAGAAGTGATTTATGGGCATGTGTAAGTCCTTTGGACATGTGCGTTCAAAACAAGTAGAGTTAACTAAATTAGCTTTCCAGGGTCGATAGTCTCCAAACCAAATTCGTTATTATAATGTGATTGATGCTGGATGTAATTTAAACAGAAGCATAGAATCAATAAGGCTTTTAAAGAGAATATGTTATAGAGAGAATTTTATCGAATCATCTAAGGGTCAATTCTTTTTTATATAGCAACGACAAGGAATGAAAGATAGATAACAACCCATGTAGAACGACAGACAGAGACCTAAATACAGAGAGATGGACAAAAATGAGAGACATACATTAAGATACAGAGAGATAGATAAATGAATACAAAGAATCAGATGGATAAAGATAGAAAGTAAAATGGATGGATAGACAGGGATAAGAAAGCTTCAGAGAAATAGATAGACAAACACAACAAAACAAACAGCTAAATATACTTATAAATATAAAAAAATATGAATAACCTTATGAATTGTTTTTTTTAGTGCGAAATGTATTTCATGAAATGTATTTATTAACTTGAATTATATTTACAGTAATAAATAATATATAAGCTATGCAGAAAGAAACATAGGTTCATAAAGTGATAGAAAAAGGAGAGAGAAGGACAAAAAGAAACAGACAGACCGATAAAGTTCAGAGAGAAAGACAGAGAGGCAAAGACAAGACAGCGAGAGAGATACTCACTGGAGCTAAAGGGTTGTTAAAATTCCTCAATTTAATCAAATAGATCCGTTCCAAACACTTCAAGCAATTTTAAACTTAAAACTTTAAAATTTAAAAGATAATTAAAAAAATGTATTTGTTATAAAAATTTAATTGTGTGAAAAATATGTTCATGATTAAATTCAGTGATGGGAAGGAAACCTTTTACAGACAGAAAAGTCTATTCAACTACACAACATCAGTTTCTTGCTAATATATAAGCGGGCACAAAATGTTCTTGCTATGTTCAAACTCATGCTTGGTTTTCATTCAGTGGCTCAAGGCCTTTGGATTTGTCTTGTCAGAGAAGAAAAACAGCATAGCAAACAGAAGCTTGTGTTCAGAGCTGTCTGTCCGGTTTCTGGCTTCAGCGCCAGTGGTCTTCCTCTGACAGTTCTGGGTCGCCTCTCATCGTGTCTGTCTTTGTGAGATGGGAGGTCTGACACGTTGATGATTACCATAACTAAAAGAGCACGCATACTTAGAACACCTCTGAACACTGGACAACTGAAGGACGCTCAGTCCCAAAATGCTTTAACGTGTGAGAGAGATGTCAAGAGAGATGGTCGCTGACAACTCTGGCATGTTTCGATGATCTACTCTATTTCGGTTGTGTTGGATGCATGGAGGGGTCGAGTATTTTTCCATATGTCTCCCTGACGGATGAGATGTCAGGAATCGGCCACCTGAGTCATGTGATCCTGGAGTCATTAAGCATGGGATGCGGATTATTAATCTACATATGCTCATGAAGAACGCTGCTAAATCTCAAATGTCTAGACGCGATGATGTGCAGTGTATATCGGGGAATTCAAAAAGCGAAACAGGGTTCTGTTTGTTCTCGAGGTCTTCGCAGTGGCCTAGAGCTGGTTTGCATCAGAGCTAATGGTCTTTTACAAGGAGCAGGGATGCTTCTGTTTATTGGACCCTGCGGGGCCGGAGGGTTTGTCAAAGCGGTCATTACAGACAGGAACTTGGTGCAAGGGTCTCAAAATTGTCATTCTTGGGCCTGAAACAGTTTAGCCTTAAACTTGAAAAATGGTTAGAACTAAATACATTAGAAACGTTAAAAAAGAGGATGTTTTCTGAGCGCAGAGTGATCATTGTTAAATATATAAATGTATATAACATAAAAAATCAAATATGTATGTATAAAACTCTATTCACAATGCTTTCTCCATGCACTGACAGAACAGTGACCAACGGATGTAAGAAAAAACATCAAGACATAAAAGCAACACAACAACTTTTTTAGGAACAGCTCACCCCTAAATGAAACGCTGTCAACCTTTCTTTCTTGTAAAAAACACATAAGAAGATATTTGAAGAAAAATGTTGAGCCCATTGCATGTTGTGCAAGTCTATGGGGTACAATGTTTTTTTGGTTTTGTTTGACCAACATTTTTCAAAATATCTTATAATGCCATATAGGACTTAAGTGTCAAACTAAACTTTGTTCTGTTGCTTTGTGTAAACAAGTTCATAGTAAGTGAAATAAGTGTATTTTTGTTAAATGTGCATCGTATATGCAGTGTCACAAAGAGGGAAATAAAAGGAATAGTTTACCCAAAAAAACTCACTATAACAATTGCTAAATTAAACAGGTAAATGTGACTAAACAGAAGGAAAAAAAGGTTTTTAGTTAATAAGAACAATATAGCACAACATTAAAACGCTTTCCCAATTTAAGTTTTTGGTGTGTCGCTCGTTTTTCATCATACAGGTGCCTTGTTGCAAAATTCACAAACCTTTGTAGTGTTTTAATATTGTGCTAAGTTGTTCTTATAAACTAAAAATGACCAGTCACCATTCACTTTCATTGCTTGAAAAACTAAAAAGAAGCTTTAGTCTGTTTGAAATAACTTCATCTGTTGTAGACGGATAATGTTAAATGTGAATGTAAAAACAGGTGGCTCACAATGTGGTTCTCTTTGTATCAACAGGACACGCAAAACAGTGGCAACCCCTCTTTCTTTTTCTCTCCAGGATCCCTCATTACATCTGGGTGTAATCTGGAAAATATTCCTATTTGATTGCTTAGTGTGCTATCACCAAGATGCCACTTGGTTTCTTTATAAAATGTCTTAGACAATAGCTAAATAGAATGTTACGGCCATATATGTGCTTAATCAAGAACATATAACTTTAACTAACTCCATATGCAGCGATTTATCAGAAATAACATGGTTTTATTTTAGACGTGATCATTACATTGTAAGTCTGAGGTCTGGCAGAGAGTCATTTTGGTGGTCGTCACTGCGTGTTTATGTGTATTATGGAGCCCGGGGCCATCTGGCCCTTCAGTGTGGTGACATCATTCTGTCTCTACGTCCCTGCTGTTAAAATACAAGAGGGAAATACAACACCACATGTGCCTTTAACTTCACGCTTTTCTTTTATAGCGTCATCATTGATATAACTGTCAGCATGGATATTCAATTTTAGAGACACGGTTAGTTGGCGGATTTAATGGAGGTGACGGTCATATGCACGAAGGACAGATCTGATTTCAAATGACGTTTGGTTAGGTCAGATTGAATAATCCAGAATGAAATATATTTTGTGTGTGAGTGACTACTAGGGCTTTATGTATCTACGGTAAACTTGGAAAGATTACATAAATAGATTCATCATATTTGGAAAGATGCTGAATTCTTACAGATTAAGAAAACAAAACATGTAGAAGAATTCTTTTAAAAGACAAATACTTTATAGATAGAAGTATTATTTAAATGAGTACAAATCTATTTAGCAATAAGTGTAGTTATGATTTTTTGTAAAATGTACAATTTTAAATACAATAAAATGTACATAACACTATTCATAATTATAAAAATAAATTCCCTAAAATCTACAAAATAGTAAATATTTTAAAATGTAATAAATGAAACAAAAATAAATTATTTTATAGATTATATATATATTTTTATTTAGTTTTAGTAAAAAAAATTACATTGCTAAAAATAAATTATTTTATAGGTGTTATGTATTCAGTATTTAGTTTTTACATATAATTTAGTTTTGAAGAACTCTTAGAAATTATATTTCCTCAGTAAGCTAATTTTTCCTATGAAGACAGATTATTTAACCACATCAATCTTTTTGATTGTGTTTTAAAGCGTAATTGATCCTTAAAATGTGCACAATAATGTAACATGCTGCTAAAAGTAGTTTTAAAACTTTTCTAATCCATTTATTTGTTTTTTTCTATTTTTGATATGAGTGCACGATTGAAAAACAGAAAAACTTACTGTTTCATCTAATATTCATCATTAAAAAAAGACATACAATAGTTGAATTTCCACAGGTTAAAACACAGTTTAAAATTGGCGATAGAGTTGATTTTGCAGACCCTCTACAAATCGTGATATTTTTCCAAAAACCCAGCCTCACTTGGGAGAGCAACCTGATCCCGATCTGGAATCCCACAACATCACCTCAATGGATTCCAGCTGCCCTCTGGCAACATCGAGCCAAGGCAAATATTTCCCACAGCATAGCAGTAACAATGCTCCAGATTGCCCCCCCTAATTTTAACTGCCCCCAACACCGAGCCAGGACACAGAAATAGGGCTATAAACAAGAGACTATGAACCTCACATTCTCCAGACACCCACAAGAATAGCGGAGCACCTGTCTGTGTCTGTCATTTTTATACTGGGACAGTCATCCATTACACCCAGCAGACTACAATAAAACTACAAGAAAAATGTAAACCATTTCTTAACCTGTATTTTCTGGGGTTATTATTCAAATACATTTTTAAAATATGTGTGACGATATATTATCTGTGCTAGAGAATAGAGAGACAAGTGTGATTAATGTATCCAACGCAAAGCAAAGCAACACTGTACATTTATATAGATCAACAACCAACACAAGCTTTACACCACCCAAGCGAACCGTAAAACATTTATACAGCCACAATAATCAATTTGATCATTTCTGATCCTTTCCTTTTATAAGCAATAGGAACCAAACTCTGTGCTCACCCGCTCCTTCAGACCTCTTCTGGATGGACATCTGAAAACAAAAGATAAAATCTGTTAACAAACAGAAATATTTGTTCTGTCTGAGCAGATGAAATCAACACCTGACTGCTGGATTTCTTCCCACATATCTGCAGAACAGTACGCTGACCCCAGTCAATGTGATTTACAGTAATCTTGAGCAGTCAAGAGAGAAAGTGCTACTTGTTTACAATGAGGGTCATGCCCAACACTCAATCTGAGCTGTTTTTACTTTCACCTTATGACTCCTGTGCTCAGGTATCATTCACCTGGGAAAAGATTTTCTGAGAATGTAAACATACCGGTCTGAAATGCAGTAATTTAATTTTTAAATTCAATTGGAGGTACTTCTGTCTACTTCTGTACTTCTGTATTACTTTTTTTGGGAATAAACTCTTCAAATAGACAATTTGATCGGGCTGCAACAATATTTGATATAACATCATCATATATGATAATAAGAATAAGAACACAATGTATATTTGCATAACATCACGAATAGTTGCGACTGATCACATACAAAATATACTTAATATATGCCAATGTACTGTGCATAATATTTATATATGAACACAAACACATACTACATGTATAAATACATGTGTATTTATTCAATTGAAGACATATAAAAAATATTTTTAGCTTCTGAAATAAATTCATGGGTCTGACTTTACAAATAACAAAGAAAATAGATTTATCCTATGTAAACAAAAACTTTTGTCCTGATGTAATTAATCAATATTTATCATTCAACATTATGACCTTTTATGATTTAAATTAACATATAAATTAACTAATAAATGCCAACTAACAAAACAAAAGATACACTTTAGTAACTTAAAATAATAATGAATGCCCGTTTCGAGTCCCATTGACTAATACATCCAACTTTGGTCTTAAAATCCCATCGGAAATTTGAGAAAACACTCATGATGTCATAGTTCTTTGAAGGATGTGAGATTTTACAACGAGGGGTTGAATTTTCAACATGTTATGATGTTCAAAAGCAAGTACAAATGCGGGCGTTCCACACATATAGTGGCTTAAATAGCGTGTGAAATACCACAGAGTGACAATGTTTGAAAGAATGTATATTACATGTTATTTCTGACAGGACTGCATCCCAACGGAACGTGTCTTTCAAAACAAGTTTGCAGAGGATTAGTGTGTATTCAGGAGACTGTATTCGTGTAAGGCTGTAATTGTCTCTGACACAAATGAGGGTTACATGACATGTAATGAATGATGACCGGCTTTAGGAAGAGCCTGACACACCAAAACAGATCCAACATAGGCTTGATATCTCCACACAGCTGTAAATTTTACAACATGCTCCAAACGTAAAAATCATGGCAAAATGTTCATATCTAAAACAGAGAAAATAACCAAAACTGTAAAAACAGAACGAGATTCAGTTATGAGGAACGATGTGGGAAGTGGGATGTTGTTTTGACAGATGTGGTCTTCATAGTAATGAGCGTCTTCCTGGGACTCGTGTCATTTTCTTGGAACCTTTGGAAAGAAGCGGTCGACTGATGAAGGCTGACAAAAGTACAAGATCTTTCTAAGACAGTTTGAATAGATGGAATGATGGCCAAATGTGAAATAACATCACCTGAGGGTATGTTACATCACACCGGCTATGAATTACATTTAAAACGCAACCAAAGGAAAACAGATGCTGCTGCAAAGGCCTCAACACAAAGTTTGAAGTTCAAACAAACAGCCGGATTGCGCTGACTCACGAGCTGTTGGAGGTTTTGGGACACTTTAAATAAAACAGCTACTGAAGTTCATGAAGTATTCCTGTATGTCTGGATTTCCCCTGCTGTTAAGTTTGGAGCGCATGACTAACTTCTTAATATTCAAAACTGAAAAGATTCACAAAAACACTTCGGATATTACGTACGTGTTCAATGTGAAGAATGTGCTGTAAAATCAATCAAATAAGGAAAAGTATGCAGGTGGGACTAGTCATCTATATGGATATCAGGCTTGGTAACATTGCTGAGTCAAAAAGATTCTGAAGAAGAAATTTTAATTTAACAGAGGCTTGGAAGAACATTTCTTCTAAAGCTTTAAATTGGTTTCCATAAGAAAGAAAAATTTCAGATGATACCTCATCTTAAATATTTCTCCTAGGCATAAGGAAACTGAAGCAAACACAAACTCTTTTTTTGTGTCTTGCATATCAAAGATTTCTTAAAGAAGTAGACTAATATGACTCCTTTTCAAAAAAATAAATATCTACAATATCACAGACCTGGCTTAGATTTGAAGTCTGCATAACAAAGTCAATATTATTTAAGATCTCGATATGATATATGATATAGTCAAACCTTAGTAGTACACATGCCCTAGAAATGTAAGTTGTAACATCGTTCCAAATATCTCAGTTTGTGCTCAACAGAACAAAACTATAAAACTATCTTTTTAGTATGGTGGTCAATGCTGCCCCATAAAACTTAGCTTTCAAAATTCTTCCAAATAGTTTCCTTTGTGTTCAACAAAATTCCACTATGGTAGTCAACGTTGACCCAGAAAAACTCAATTGCCAACATTCTTTTACATTTATCCCTGTGTGTTCAACAGAACAATAAATATACAACAACTTTTTCTACAATGGTAGTCAATGCTGCCCAAGAAATCTTAGAAGCCAACATTCTTCCAGATATCTCAATTTGTGTTTAGCAGAACAAAAAAATTTCATTTTTAACTATGGTAGTCAATTCTGCCCCTGAAATCTTAGAAGCCAACTTTCTTCCAAATATCACAATTTGTGTTCAAAAGAACAAAAAAGTTACAATTGTTTTTACTATAGTCAATGCTGCCCCTGAAATCTTAGAAGTCAACACAATATCTCAATTTATGTTCAACAGAAAAGAAATGGTGGTTAATGCTGCCCCAGAAATCTAAGTTGCTAACATTCTTCTAACTATCTCCCTTTGGGTTTAATAGAACAGAATCATGTTTTTTTTACTACGTTAGTCAATGTTGCCTCAGAAATCATAGTCCTGTGAATATCTCAATTTGTATTTAACAGAAAGAAATGCTACAGGTTTGGAACAACATGAAGGCAAGACATTTATTATGTTGTGGAAAATCAACCACGATCATAAAAACAAGAACACCCGGCTGTGAAAAGATTGAGAACACAAAACAAAAGATGCAGAAAAAAAGTAAAAGTATGCACAGTAACGCAGACAAAAAGCCCCTCGGCATCCATTTCAAAGTGACCCCGGAGGGCTCTGGCGTGCCAGATGTGGTCCCAAGAGCAAAGGCTCATCCATCTTGCATTCCATGAAACCCCCCGCAGTATGATGCTTCGCTATATTTAGCGCCCCTTTAGCTTCCTTTAACCCGCCGGGATGTGTTCTATCTCGTCTCTGCGTTATCCATCAGACTCCAGCTTCTCTTTCATTTGGTTTTGTGACAGTTGGTCTGCTTGGGCCATCAGGCCTCGGAACATCCATCTTGCAAGTTGAAGAGGGCGGCCGCGTTGGTGGTACAAGTTAGTTGCATTTTGACAGACATTGGTCTTGATGAAACGTGCATTTAGGAAACAGCGATGGTTATCTCACTGCTGCAGGCGAGATATAGCTGATGTAGCTTGTGTGTTTAATAACTAGGGTTCGTGCATACATACCTCAACACAGACTTCTATAAAACATATATAGATGCATGTGCCGGCTTTTTGGATGGTCAGATTTAGGGAAAGCAAACCAAACAAGCAGTGCTGATTGTTCCTCTCAACGGAAACGAAAGAGGACTTGTAAGGAAGGATAATGGAGGATCAGATGTATCCCGGAATCACTCCTGATTTTAAAGCAAGCTCAGGGAAGTTGTTTGAGCACCTCATGTTTCTGCTTCTGAATGTTTTGTATATGTTAAAACCTGCATTGAGGTCTGTTGGGCTTCTAGGCTCAATGCCAAAGCGCCTCTCATGTCCTGGGGTGGTGAAAGATACATACTTCACTTGATACTATGCATACGTGTGTAAATGTGTGTGTATCGCAAGCTTGGGTTCAGAATGTATCGGATGTTTTCACGGATAGACAACACTACAGGTTTAAACAAAAAAACACAACATGAGTTCTGAATGAACTTTACTTTTAACTGTGTCAGAAACAGAAAGATTCACAGGCAACGGGATGAAGAAAAAGCCAATGAAAAATAAAAGACTTCTCAACCCAGCCGTATTTTGACACTTCTCACCCAGCGTCTCAAACCCAAGCTTAACCTCTACTGGAGCAGAACAAATTCTGGCCTCCTGAGTTGCACTTGGCCTCGTAATCTATCTTCATCCTACAGAGCCGCTTAAGTCCTCTCTCCAGCCCCGACCCCACGGTGAGCGGCTGTGGACCCTCCACAAAGGTACATGGAGAAGTTTCCCACGACTGACCACCACCTTCAGCCTTTTCCAAGGACTGAATTATAGTTTATTCAAAAATGAAAATTCAGAGTTTATTGTACAAAACAAAAAATAATTTGAAGAATGTTGGTCACTAAATGTCACTGGACCCCATTGACTTCCACTCTTTGGACCCAATACCATTAAGTCATTTCACAAAATGTTTTCATTTGTGTATCAAAGAGGAAAGCAGTTATAAATGATGTGAGGATTTTTATATTGGATGAATAAACTTTTTCCAGAGAGAATTCCACCTAAATATTCAATTCTATATACATTTTCATCATAAAAAACAAGTTTAACAGTATTTCACATCTCTCCTGTTTAATTTTTCTGCTAATAAATGGATTTAAAAACAATATATTCAATTGAATTTGGGGAGGACTAGTTCCCGGAATGAAACCAAAAGGACAATTTTACTTAGTGATAGTTCACCAAAAATGAAAATTCTGTCATCTTGTAAGTTTAAAAGTCTTGGACTTTATTTCTTCCACAGTACACAAAAGAGGATATTTTGAAAAATGTTTGTAACCGAACAGCTGCACTCTTTCACTTCTATTGTATGAGGGTTAGTTTTGGTCTGGTGGTAACGAGTTCGAATCCCAGTGCCAGCAGACAATGACTGAAGTGTCCTTGATCAAGACACCTTACCCCTGTTTGCTCTGCAATGATGATTGGCCACTGCACAATACTTGTAGGTCACTTTTGATAAGCCTCTGCCAATTAATAAATGTAAATGTAAATGTATGAACACAAACCCTGTGCAGGTCAAAGGGTGCCAGTTCCCAATAAAGTTCCAAATATCTTCTTTAAAAGACATACAGGTCAAAAAATCAAAAGGGTAAGTAAATGATGACAGATTTTTTATTTACCTCTTCAAAAAACCTAAAATCCTGGTCTCTATTCTCAACTTGTACACGGTACACAAAAAATGGGTGTAGAGATTTTTTTTTAAGAGAAATTATGTTTTAAAAATTATGTAGAACGGATGTTCATGATTAAAATGGACTAATTCCAACAACCCACATTTTTCTGGGTATTTGTGAAACTCTTTTAAGTCTTCATGACAACAGCAACAAAAGTTGAGCTGGACAAGGAAATGACATTACCAGCAGAAGACAGTGGTAAAACCCCAATAAACCTGTCAAGGTTGTGGATTTTGTACCTACAAAAGGCTTGCCCCATTCATTCCAAAGAGCTGAAGGCCTCTACATGCCACTGGAGCTTTTGACCCGCTAATCTTTTTCCAAAACCTCAAGACTTCATTTTGTCAGAGTGCACAAAGCCAAATCATTCTATTACCTCCTCCAATCCAATTATCCTTATCAACTTCTCTCCAATGCTCTCAGACACACACACTGGCACATAAGTCCTGTACCACCACCCAGGGTTCCCTCGAAACGCACCAAGCTCGGCAATATCGCTTCACCTTCACAGAGATTAAACAAACACATCTGGCCCCGCTCTCCAACCGGACGGAAAAGGATCGAATTCCCACAGATATCGTGCTCATTTTAAAGCCACCGCTGCTCAACGGATTTTGTTTTGGGAACAATGCAAGGGTGTCATTGGTTTTAAAATGAAAAACACTGAAGGGAGAACGAATGTCTTCTCTAATCTTGATCGAAATCTGCAGCTAAAGATGCAGAAGACGGTTTTGCAGGATGATGGACCAGTGGAACATTCCTCAGTATCTAACCCCAAACTCGTAAATCGGTCGGTTGTAAGGTCTCCCCACACTTCCCTATCGAAAGAGGGACACATTGAACCCTGTAAACACTAGCTTGTCTGGTTGGAAACAAACTACAAATGTTTACTAGACGTGTATAACTGATGGAAAGCTTAGAAACTTGCATGCATGTCCTTATATACTCTTAGTGAAAACCAAGCGAATCAGAAGAGCTGATGTGAAACTCAACAATTAAAAATACATAGTTAATATAATACTTGTTTATATCTCAGTGGACAGTTCTTCAACATTTGTAGACAAAAATGAAAAATCTTTAATGCTCTCATGTCATATTAAACCTGTATGGTTTTCATCTGCGTAACACAAAGTTGGATATTTTGAAGAATGTGGGAAACCCGATAAATGTGGTACTTATTGTTGTTATCTTATTGAACAAGATAATCAAAAACAGGTCTCTAACAAAATGAGGTGATTAAATGATAACAAATTATATTTTTAGTTACCTGTTTTTGAGCTCAATAGACTTAAATAAAAATAAAGGGACTTAAAGGGACAGTTCACCCCAAAATTAAAAATCTTTCATTATTTGTTCAATCACATATCACTTCAAAAATGGTGGATGTACTTGCGCTCTTGTCATCTGTGTTACTTTCTTTTTTAAGACACAAAAAAGATATTTTGAGGAATGTTAAAATCAAAAAGTCATGTATACTTCTAATGTATGTAGAGTCCACTCGACCAACAGTTTCCTTTTCGGTATATTTTTCAAAATATTTTCTTTTGTGTTTGCTAATAAAGGGTGAGTAAACAATTGCAGAACTAAATGAAACTACACTAAACACCTATATATATATATATATATATATATATATATATATATATATATATATATATGTATATATATATATATATATTTATATATATATATATATTTAAAGTAACAAAGTACACTTTTAAAAGTTTCATATTGATACTCTTAAAGATTTGTCAATTAATTTGTTACTTTAAACCAAAGTTGAAATATTTTTTCATTTTATTCACAGTTTCAAGTGTGGCCGAAGTATTTAAACATCTCAAGTTGTGCATATCGAGATTATGCAAATATAAACTTTACCTCTGTTTTTTTCCCATGTGCCCTCCCCAGATAAGAAGCCGTTCCTGCTTTGGTGAGTCCGTTGCGTTCCCTCGGGTCTGTTCTACAGGCCATGTTGTTGCAGTAGAGAGGACGTTTTTGTCCCGCGCCTCCGCTCTGCAATGACAACACAACAGCTTTTAGTGTAGGACGAAATGCACTAGACGCGATGACCTCTGGAGCTGAATGAAAGAGGAAAACCCAAAAGTGCAGAAGCTCGGAAGCAGACAGATCCAACCGAAACGATCAAGATCAGCACATCAGGAGGACGAATGAAGTCTAGATCTCCTCTATAACATCACGGAGATCTTGTCTCTTGTTAAAAGCAGTTGTAGGATGCCAGGAATCGTAGTCATGAGGGATGAGACTCATCGTGTGCTAACCATTACGAATGGACACAGCGATACAAACAGAACAACAGGCCCGAAGCACAAGACATCGTTGTTATGAGGAACCAAAAGGCACTTTTGTTTCTTCATGTGAATGCCTGCTGCAAGCTGGTTACGTTGTTAGCGTCTATAGGGGCATTTCTGGAAACGTTGAAAGTTCCTCATGGCAGACTCCCAAAACAATGGACTTCTGTTTGAATGTTACCAGTCTGGTCCGGTCTTTGATTGAATACAGCACATTCTGTCTAAGCCATTCAAAAACAGACTCCATGCATAAGATACTCTTATATCCATATCTCAATGAAAGCAAATGAACGAAGCAAAACAAATGACCTGTAGGGTTGACTCATTGTAGATGGCCGCAAGGTGTTTTCGGGCAATGTTGGGTGTGTCGGAGGGCGAGGATCCGGTGCTCAGGGCTTCCTCAATGTCCATGTTTAGTTGATCTAATCTCCTCATTAGCTGGCTCATGGATTCAGACCATGGAGACGGGACCGCAGGAGACTCCTAAACACACACAGATGAGATGTAGACAAATAAGCATCGCAATGAACCCAAAACAGAATTATTAGACTATAGGTGCAAAGGTTTTGTGTGTTCCTTTAATGTACAGAGCCAAAAATAACCAATCAGTCTTACTGTGGGCAAGAACTCTGATCTTCTTATTGCTCTAAGCTTTCAAAGCCAGAATTAACTTCAGTCAGCATGACACAAACAACACTTTCACAATACAGAATCATGTCGACACTTGTGCGTTTTTTACAGAATACGGCTTATTTGCTCAGGGGTCAATCTTTGAGAGCTCAAGAGATTTAAATAAACTTAGTTAAAGGGATGGTTCATCGAAAAAGCAAATAGCATTAATTTTTGTTCACTCTGATGTTATTTTGAAACTTTATGACTTTTAACTGCGAAACTCAAAAGAAGATATTTTGAAGAATATGGGTAATGAGTAACTGTGATGCTAACTGCTTTTCACTCTGTGCACAAATCCAACAACACCTTTTTCGAAATATCTCTTTTTGGGTTTTGTCTATGTTAAAAGGATAACTTTTGAACATGTATGAATTTTTTCTGCGGAACAAAAGAGAAGATCTTTTGAAGAATGTGGAATAAACTTGGTACTAACTGTTTTTCACTGTGTGGACAAAACCACCAAGATCTTTTTCGAAATATCTTCTTTGAGTTTTGCAGAAGATATAGGTCTTAAACCAAATCAGGTAGATCAATGAAATCAAAGAAAAACATTTTATTAGTTGTTTTACTCCCACATCATTAAGAACCTGTAGTCCTTTTGACTGCAGAACAAAAAAAATAAGTTATTTTGAAGAATGTGGGTAATGAATACCTGTGATACAGATTGACTTTCACTGTGTTGACACAAAACCACACCTTTTGAAAAACATCCTTTGAAATATCTTCTTTTGCATTTAAATAGTCGTATACAGGTCTCAAACTACATATGCTGAAAAACTGAAGAATGTGGGTTACCGAATAACTGTGGTACCTTTTGACATTCACCGTGAAGGCACAAAAGAGACATTTAAAAAAAATCATATACAGGTCTTGTAGCGCAATAAGGGTGAAAAAATGACAATTTTTATTTTTGGGTATGTACATTGTTTTAGATCCTAGAAAGTAAAAATTAATTGATAAAGTGGATAGAATAGACTTTTTATTTTAGTTCTCACTGAATTATTGTGTATACTGAACGTTTTAACTTTAATGCTCTAACATTAAACTCTATCCAAAAATCCAAAAAGGATTTCTTTAACCTCCATTTGCCACACCTTAAAATATATAATAAGATCTCTCAGAGATGCGATGTTTACTTTATGTTTCTTCTAGTACAATAAACTAAAAATTTGTATAACCCAGTTATGGATTGGAACCTCTACATCACTGTGACCAGTAAACAGCACGAAGGCCAAGACACGATCCGGAGCAAACAACCCAGCTGCCACTGTGGGCCAAACATAGCCGTGTGGAATTCATCTCATTTCTCTCTCGGGCTACTTTCACTACCCCTAAGAGACCCCAACCAGGGTATAAATAGACCGTCCCCTCCAGCACAGGCATCACTTGTGCTTGGAAAGTTGAGGGTTCCTGAGCTATAAATTCTGGTCACGTCTCTCACTCACCAAGCTGTAAATCAACAGTGTTGCCTTTACCAACAGGAAGCGGAGGGCAAGGATGAACCGTGAGGGACATTTAACAGACATGCCCAGTGCAGAAGACACAGCAGGCATAAACGCTTTTCCTGAATCCTTCCCGGATTTTAGAAGATCTGAGAGCGATTCTGTTTAAAACACTTTAAGCACATTACAGCTCTCTCATCCATACACAATGATGCTATTGATGACTGTCGTGTTAGAATGGAACATATTCGCCCCAAGCAGCAGAGATATGAGGTTTGGTTGGAGAGGGGGATTCATACGAGGCACTTAAACTCTCATGGAATGTGGACATGGTGAGACCTTTAACCAATTAGGCTCAAGATGCTGACATTCCTTCATGGAACGAACAAAGAGGGATATCAAACTCAGACTTTCTGTCACAGGACGGTTGTGGATATTGTTTTTTACAGCGAATACATCAGAAGACATTATCAAATGTTATGAAAAAAATGGATTATAATATTATGTAGCTAAAATCAAGGCAATTACAATCTGATATCAGCGAATTCAACATATTTAGACCTTTATATCATGTTTTAACCAGGTATTGGCTTATTAAGTGTATTAATACAAAAAGTGCAACAAATTAGTCCCAACACTATTAGTACACTAACAAGTGTACCTTCAGGCGTTTAAAATCTGTACACATTTTTTTAAGTTTGATATTTGGACCAAAAAGTTCTTGAACCTCATAATTGGAGAAAAAAATACTATTTTTGTTCTGTTGAACACAAAATTAGATACGTTGAAGAATGTAGGACACCAACAAGTTTTGGGGTAATCTTTATAATGTCTTATAATCGTATTCAATGGGGACGCATTGATTTAAATATATCTTTCTCTGTGTTCGACCAAATCATTTTTTTATTAAAATTATTATTTTTTATATTTTAAGTACAGTATTCACAGTAAACTAGTAGTTTTCTGCTGCAAGTTTACTCACTAAGTGTAAGTTTTCCTTCTTGGCCTTCTAGGTCTCCATTTATTCCGACTGTAGTCTTTTGTCCTACTGATGATAGTAAAATGTCAATTTTTGGGTGAGCTTTACCTTTAAGTGAACATTAATGTACATTTATAGTTTACTCATTTTATGTCATATTATGTTTTGCTAATATGACATAATATGTCTTTAAAATATCATATTCTGAGATATGTCTTGGTGGTCTTGTGTCTGTGAAATTTAATTTTGGGGGTCATAGTTCATTATCATTTTTTATTTTACATATATAGAGATAACATTTATTTTAAAGAATGTCATGATTTTTTAAATTATGTTATAATTTATATGTGTTATAAATTATAAGATGTCTACTAAAAGATTTTAAGGAATTGTATTTTTTAAAAATAAAATACTCAGTTGTGTTAAACCACTTAAACTTTAAGGGTGTAAATAGATCTTAAGTTCTGAAGCCTGATGGCCAGTCTTCCTGACCTTTGAGCGGGTAGATTTCTTGTCATCCCTCTTAAGACATTACCGCCATTCTGTCTTGCTCTTCAACAAAAGAGCATTAAGCTTCTTGACTTTGACAAAAGAAGATACATTTGTTTATAACGCTCAAATTGTCTGACCTCCCGTGTAGACTCTTGAAAACAATTAGAGTCTTTCTGAAACATAATGGAGCTATTGTTGTGTTGTGCATTTCTGGAGAAACTCTGCGACTGGAACTAAAGACTACAAGTTTTTTTTTGATAGAATCCATAAACAAAGTGTTGTTTGCGCCCAACCCCAACTACATAAAAGGAGAATTATACGTGAAAAACTAAATATGCAACAAATATTGCTGATGAAAATATCTTAGGCAAAGCTAATGATTTACCTGTCATTCTTTTAAGTGTAAATTTTAATTATTTATTCGCACTCCCATCATTTCAAACCTGATTTTCAGCAGAACACAAAAAAAAGATACTTTGAAGAATGTTAGGAACAAGTTAGGAGTGGAACCCATTCCTTTCTATTGTGTGGGCACAAAAACAATGCAAGTAAATTGATTCCAGTTCTTTAAATAAAAATCAATCCATTAATATAAAAATTTGATTGCAATAATTACGAAAATCTAATCAGCAGTACATTTAGAAATCTTGGTGTCTCACTGAATATTTCCAGCCAATGAGATTTAACGCTACCATTATCATATAAATCTGGCACGGTATGCGGGTGAGTACAGTATCGACAATTTCTTTTAGAGAGGTTTATTTTTGGAAGAACTGTCCAAGAATACTAAACATACAGTGTCTCATTCAGTAGCAGTCAGGATTATTTCAATGATTTTTGCAATAAGTTTTGTACAAAGAACGACTGGCATTCAATGACAATAAACCTCTGTGAATTGGGACAGTAATGTGTGTCGTCACAACACCCTGTTCCGTGAGAAAACGTCCTCGTCATGGCAACCAGGCTGGTATGAGTAAGTTGCAGCAGATCAGCTCATCATTGTTATCTTTTTCTCCTAAAAGGACGAAAGAGGGCCATAACTGCACCGCCACAAATTGGCCGCATTGTAAATCTCAGCGCTGGTCCATTGACATGGAAATTAGGAGTCAAGTGCTTGGCTTTGGCATGGCTCTGGGCTTCCTGCCACGGCCATACCACCCACCAAGTGTGCCAGCCACCTCTACCGGGAGACGGGAATGTAGCAATATGTCATTCTTAAAGGCCACCAGCCATAATCCGCTTGCTGAACTGCTTCAAATGTAGATCAAATAAGAAAGAAAGAAAATCGTCCTTGCTTTAGGGACTGTTCACTGCACAGAAACATGCCACATACATCCACATACACAGGAATAAACTCCCATGTGGGCTTCAAAGGGATCATTGGGAAAGCTTTGAATATAGCGCCCTCTAAAGGTCAGCATGCAAGACTATGTTATTAAAGCAGCACAAAAAATGAAATATTTAATCTTCAAATACACTAAGGGATGTTAAAATTTTGTCTGTACTTCCTTAATGTCCATGCTCAAAGTTTTGGGAAACTTCAGTGAAATGTTTCTTATTATTAAACAAAAAATTCAATTAAACTTTGTTACAAATTTGTTTAACAGGGATGCAATTAAGCAAACATCCAAGTTTTTTTCATAACCAAACTTACATTTGGTAAAATATATTTTTGAAATGAATAATTGATAGGGCGGAAAGAGCTGGTAAGAAGCGTGCAGAATAGAACGAGACTCAAATTCATTTCAAGACAAGAAAATGACAAGAAAACATTTCTATGATTTACGGGTTTTTCTTTGACTTATATTCTCAAACATGGAAAATAAATGCATAAGTGTCCCAAAACTATGACCATTAGCTTAGACTGACAGCTCATCATTCTGCTGTTTTTGGGAAGGTGCAACTGAGACAAGGTCATCCTTCCCATGAGGCACAGTGCATTCTTTCACACGTTCTTCTTAAATCACGCATGAAGGAAGAATGAGTAACATGACAGAGCTTAGCACGTGTCGGGCAGACAGGTGCTGGGGTTTAACAAACTCAAACAAGCATCTTAATGAACGATGAGTTATCTCAACTGCTCCAGAAAATCATTTACCTTAGAACATCTGTCTTTCTACTGCAGTTACACCACAGTTCAGTTTTGATAAAGGAAGAGTTTCCAAAAAGGTTCCATTTCAAACCTATCTGATTTTCTTCTGCATCACACAAAAGAAATATTTGGAAGAATTTTGGCAACCGAACAATAGTGGCACTCATTTTGCGTGGACAAAAACCGATGAAAATCAATGGGAGCCACCGTTATTTGGTTGCCTTCATTCTACAAAATATCTTATTTTGTGCTCTGCAGAAAAAGTAATAGGCTACAGTTTTAAAATTACATATTTTTTCATTTTTGGGGGCGAATTATCATTTTAAACTATTTTATTTGTATACCTTAAACATAATAGTTTGAACTTGGCTTAGTATTGTTGTCTACAAGAAAATATATATATATATCTATACTGAATAACAATGGAGACTCTCTATTGCAAGAAGAATAAGGGAGTGTTTGCTCAACTTAACTCTTTTTCTTGCTTATCTAGAGTTAGGTATGAAAGGTATGGGACAATTTTTACAGGAGCAAGAGTGATAGAATGAACTGCGTGTATTCACAAATATTCACATGATATCTCTTTTAAGACCAATAAAGGAAGGGATGGGCAGAGGTGGAGAAAAATGTGGCCAGTCATGAGGTTAAAGGAAAACACGACTCAACCATGAAGTCTTAAGTTCGCTGCTAAATAAAGGATATCATGAAATCGCAATGTGTGAATAATATAAGATAACTTTAAACTTAATCTTACTTCCAACTGAAAAATATACACTTTATAGACAAGGAAAGGAAACTTGAAGGAATAGTTCAAAAACAACAGTTGGGCAATTCTGTAAAAATGTCAACTTTACAATGATAAAAATATGTTTTTGCCAAAGGGTTTTTCTCTACTTATATCATCATTTTGTGGTTTATATACCCATGTGAGGCTTCTCTTTAAGTTTTAAAAGCATTTGTTTTATTTTTAGACCATGACTTTTCATAGTCATCTCCCCAAAACCATGTCATTTTATGTCACATCCTGTTCTTTTCCTTTTTTTCAAAGCTTTTCTCCTTATGAAGAACACAAAAGAAGATATTTTGAAGAATGTTGGTAACCAAACAACATTGGCCACCATTGACTTCCAGTGTATATGGAAGTCTCATATAAGGACATGAGACTAATGCAACATTGCTCAAAATATATCTTTATGCTAACCACAGAATAAGGAGTATTCTGATACATTAATTTTTAATAGAATAATAAATCTTTATTTGTGTGAACTATTACTTTAAGGCTAAAACTGTCGGTTTGTTTAATATGATGGACAAGATTCTCATTCTAAGCTTTGAAGATTTAAAACAAACCCTGAGCTGAATTTTAGGAACTATTGAAGCAGCTCTGACTTTAAGTGCTTTAACAATGTACAGATGAAAACATAGTCACAGCTTTGCCAAACCTCGTAAGGCCTAAAAAACATCTTACCATGAAAGCAACATCACCCTCACCTCTGTACTACTGCTGTCCTCTTCTGCTTCATAACTGCTGGTGCTGGCGGGCAACAGCCCGATGCCAGACACTGTCTGTCCACAGTTTCCTTTCCGTCTCTGTTTGTCTAACCTGGCCCTCGGTCGTCTGAACTTCATCAGCTCTGGAAAGACCTCATCACCATGTCCATGAAAGACAGCATCAGGTCCATCATCTTCAGAGGATGCCTCGCATGCGTCCGAGCTCTCGTTGCCCTGCACACTTTGGATCAAATCTAAGAAGCTGTCGTAATCTGCGAAAGTGATAGAGCTGGGCTTGTGCTTGATGATACGGGGTGCATCTCCATCCTTTGAGACAGGGGGTGCAGAGTATGGGTACACAAGGTGGGAGGGGCTTATGGGAGGGGAGTCAAAATTGAAGGTTGGGCCCGAAAAAGATCTGACTTTCAAAACTTGATTTTCATGACTGTTAGCCATTGGCTTATCAGAGGTATTTAACAAATGTGTCATCAACTCATTGTCCGTAAAGTTGGCTTGGTCTGATACATGACAACCTCCATTTATTTCAATTTTTGAGCTTGATGTTGCATTAAGAATGGTATCACAGTTAGACTTCTTACGGTTTGGAACAAGACATGGACCACATTTGCTTACTTGCACTGGGGCAAACCGATTCAACCGATTTAATGAACGTCTGCTAAATTTACGGTCCATATCACCTTCGTTCATCAGCTCAAGGGTTTGGTCCTCGTCATTTTTATCTGTAACGGATTCAAAAGGTATCGAATTACAATTTATTATCGGATCATCGTCCATGATTGAGTCAGACATAGAAAGGTCTGGAAAGGCTTTGTGAAGCTCTGATGGCACATGTTCTTCTAAAGCCATTGTAAGAGGATGGTCCGAGTTTCTGTTTACAGTTTGAAGCTAGTCATAAGGAATATCCAGAAGAGTCTTGGATTGAAGAAAGAAATCGCCGTATTTGCCATGTTCCAACATCTGGAGTAGACTACGACATGTGTGCGAAAAGGCACTTTACACCAATCATCCTGAGAAAATAGAAATTACATTGTGTTAAATATGTGCAATACTTTTTTTTATAAATATTATATATGTGACAAGAGGATGCACATACACTACAGGTTAAAAGTTTTGGGACACTTGAGGGAAATGTTTCTGAAACATTGAAAAAATGATTTTTGAAATTTAAAATATTAAAAAAGTATTTAAAAGTATTTAAAATAGATGATTTGACTGAAAACAACAAAGCCAATAAGAGTGAAGGATAGATCCTTGAAAGTGTTCAAAAAGCATCTCAGGGTGAGATCTTAAGAAGTTTCTTGAGAAAATGACAAGAAAACAATTCCAAAATTCTAGTCAAAAAATGACTACACTAAAGATGATGAAAGGTTTTCTATTGTTTTCATAACATTATATTCATAGGTCCCTTTGTGTTATTTCATAATGTGATGGGTTTGATATTATTTTTAAATGTGGAGAAAATATTAATGCATACGTGAATGTGTGTCACAAAACTTTTGACCACCTTTTGAATTTAAAATTTTGACATAGTGAAAAAATTTGACATGAAAATTAAATCTGACCATAAAGTTAAGTAAAAAGGGAAAAACTGGCAAAGTCACAGATGCAGAATTGTAGAATGAATTAGGATCAAAACTGTATTTCAAGACTACAGACGAACAAAATCGCATGAGGGCATAAAAAGAGGCATGCTGGAATAACAGAGAATGTTGCACAGGTTGAGTATGGAATAACAGGGGATCTGAGGGGTAGAACATCTGGCTCAGACTATGAGTGTTCAAGTCTGGATCTGTTGAAGGTTAGACAGTGGTGACATCAGTGCAATGTGGAATCCGGCTTCTCTCGTTCAAACGGCTGATTTACAATGTACTCGTCCATTCATCAGAAGACCCAGACCAGGCCTTGGTTAGCAAACCTGGTAACCCCATCATTACCAGACCCCCCTCCTCACTAAACAAAAACACACATTCAACCATTCTTATGGTGGAGAAAAGACAACATTCCCGTCTAACACAAGAGTAGAAGTACATCAAATAGACAGTTAAACAGTGAAAGACCATGATTATTCTTGGCAAGACGTTTGTAGAGACACCACAGTTATATTAAAATATGATTTGTTGTGTCATAATTATTCAAATTCTCTATTAATCAATTATTTTAAAAAGCAAAGAGATGCGTGAAAACAAGTCACGATAAATTACACACGCGTTTATTGGTTACAACTTAATGTGTAGAGTATTCTTCATTTGAATATTAAAAATGCATTAGTCTGTTTACAGTGATGCAACTGGTCACCAATTTACTTTTCAAATTTTCTTTCTGGTTAACCAAAAAGGGAAAATATATGTGGTGTAATGACATAACTTCAAGAAACAGATTTCTTCCAATTATAGAGATACCCTGCTAAACCAAAAAGTGCATCTAGAAAAATTAACTTCCCAAGCATCTTTGTCTTGTTTTACAGTACAACTACTCTAACTTTAAGTAAAATATCCAATTTCTTGTCTGGATACTGTGGAATGGGTATTTTGGTACTAACAAAAATGAAATTCAAGTTTATTTTTAGCGCCCCACAGGCTGATCATTATCAATGTTTCTTACATGATGCAAGTTCAATGAAAAAGGAAATCTATCTTAATTTAAAATAGTTGAAATATTTAGTAGTGAATTTTTTTTCATAGTGATCAGGTGATACTGAATTGTTGCTTCTAGTTGTTGTAACTGATATGGAAGCTCTCCAACAAGCATCAACTTTTTTCTCAGATGAAGTAATACTATAGAGTTTGGTTTTCTTATATTTTTCTTCTTATATCGTCATTTGGGTCCTCACGCATTAACATCATCACTTGTCATCAATTCGTAAGATCGATTAAGTTTAGTAAGTCGAGTAAAAACTTTAACATAAAACAGCCATTAAATGTCATGAAATATGTTTATCAGCCTGTACCGATCTCCAGCTTATCAATCGGAGCATACTGTTATTAATCTATATGACATGACAAAATGCTGGTAGGAACGTCCATTTTTAAAAATGCAGCACTCATAATTTCATGACAACTTCTGCAATAACATAATGATAAAATATCTTACAGTCAGCTAAGAAATAGAACCAAAACAAATATTTTAAAGATATTTTAAACGGCTGATCCAAACCTTTTGGTATGGAACAGTTTAAACTCCTTATAAACAGGTGGAAAGACTAAATATGAATATCCCCATGTGCTCCAGAGCATGCATAGAAAATCAGAAATCTATCTCTCTCCATGCTGTTGAATATGAGAAGGTAGCCAGCTGGCAGCCCTGACAGTGGCCTTCGCTCATTAACCACGTCTCTCTGTGCTTCTCGCTCATTCTATCCACATCACACAGACATGATCCAAGTTTACAGAACCAGGAAACCATGCACCTGCCCTCAGAAAAATCCTCAGGGTTTTAACCTTTCAAAGCTGATAAGAACAGTGACCAAACACCCGACAAGGTCAGCGACTCGCAGCCAGCTACACACTGTCCATGTGTCTTTGCTCCCATAATTCCCATCTGTATCAACGCAAACTTCCAAGTCCATCACAAACAGGTCTGTACCTTATACCAACACATAAATAAAGCAGCAGAAGCGCATTGTCTCCCATGAGAAACAGTGTTGCAGAAATAACCCTGATTAGATCTAGTGGACTCACCTCCTTCCCTACGGATCTTTTCTCTTTAAACCCAAACTAAAAGGAGGCCTCCTTATTCCCGGCTGTATAAAAGATTTAATCCAAACAGCCGGGCAGGATTCGACAATGTGAATGGCACTCGAGTGTTCTACAAGACTCTCGTTCAGCCCAAAGTGTTGCAATACATGAAGAGAGGCGAGCTGTGTTTTCTTTACACGCTGTAAGTGACTGTAAACTTTGCCATTTTCATTCATTTTATAGGGATTATTATCATTTAACTACACTGTGAAGGTTTCACAAGAGACAGCGTGTTAAGGTCTACTGTAAGAAAGCTGTAGCATATGTGTAAATTGAGTATACTGTAAATGTCCGAGCGACTTCATACACTGAATTGTGGAATTACATCGGTTCCATAAGATTAAGTGAAGTTGTTTTAAAGTAATATCTTTTGAAACTCGAAAAAATTTTATGTGGAAAATACTTAATTTAACCGTGACGAACTGATGTACGCAACTTTTTTTTCAGTGTATATGTCAGATGCATTTTTAATACAAATCACGTATATCCGTTTCAACTGATAAAATGTAATTTTATACTTAATTTATCTTGAAATTTGAATAAAAGTTATGTATGCTTTTTAAAACACTTTTTAGGAGTACATTTAGATAATTTTTTTACATGTCTAAATGTAAATATGCATGTAATCAGTGATCATAAAATGAAAAAAAAAAGTTTCAATGTCTTCTTGTATTGTTTAAAAGTAAATGTAAATATATTAAAGTAAAATGTATCATTACCATGATCCTGTATATGATGCAAGTTTTACCAATGCTGATCATCTTTTTGCACATGTATGTAAAATCACTTGTTATTCCCTTACACATAACATATAGCGAAATAAAAAATGATAATGCAGTCTTTATGTTAAAACAGTATTAGGTATACACTTTTCACCAGCTGTCTTAGCATCTCTCTCACCTGCAGTAAAGAGTCACCAACATGTCACCACTTAAAGAACATATGAATCTTCTCCATTATATCTGTATCTACAGCACAACATGCACCATCTTACCTTCAGAAAACTCTGAATCCGTCTGGAACTCCACAGCCTGTCAGGGCAATGTCAGGAAACTTAAAAAGTATCCAAGATCCCATTAAACCTCATAAAAGTGTTTGCATTGACGTGATGTGAATGCAAGGGCGACTCTCCTTTCTACTTGGATCTTCAAGGCAACTCCAGCACAGAGGTAGAGGTGCTGTCATCACACATTCCCAAGAATCCCCACAGGCAACGGGACGCCTCAGCATGCAGTGACTAAGTCATTCAGAGCTGAAGTGGAAGGGGCAGAAGAATGTATAGTTGTTAGAATGATGGTTTGGGGGCGGGTTTAAAGCTAAGGAGAGAGGGCGAGAGAGAGAAGAGAGATACTGTTGGGTAAACAAGACTACGCACGGGATATTTGGATGTAAATTGGCTTTATTGGTGACGGAGAACAGAGTCATGTTTCCGTGTGTGTTGGCCCTGTGGTTGTGACCCTTAATCCAATGGGATGGATGCATTCCAGGATTTAATCCAGGAGAAACTATACAAACAGAAAAGCAAAGAACTTTTCAGAAGGTACAGCGATACCTACAAGTGGTTGGGTTTTCTCCAGAGACCTAAGTGGACCAAAATAAATTCCATCACATATATGTATAATCCTAAAACATTACTCAAAATCAGAAGCAGGCACATGCACATGATTGTGGGATATAATGAGCATTACTTACATAAATGTAACTTTTATCCAATTTAAAGTCTACTCAATCTACATGAGCTTCCCAAAGACAGGCGTGTCTCTGAAAAGTTTATATATGTACATACATACAGTATATATACATATGTATAGAAGATGCTAAATGTATTAAAGTTTGGCAAAGATTACATGTAATTTGCTTTTGTAAATAAAATGTTAAGGAAACCATAGTAATTTAAGGATAGACAGAGTATATGTTCTCCATATTTATCAATTTATTATAGCTAATATTATGTAAAATGGTATAGTATAGTACTATACTACACAACCATTCAAAAGTCTTGAAACACTTTACTAAAATGCTTCCAATAAACCTAAGATATATAAAAAGTTTTATATTCTTTCATTCAGAACCTGTTGTCTCACAGTTTACAGTTGATGAATTAACTGATAGTCTGTTGAAAATATATCGTAACCAAGAATAAATGTTATATGTTTGGTAATGTACTATACTATAGCAAAACTCTTATTGTGGGTGAAGGTAAGATTATTATCAGTGTGTAACTGCACATCTTTCACACTAAAACTTAAAGCACTGTAAATCTGCAGATCACTCTAATCATTTAGAAATCAAATTTTTAAATACAGCACAGTATGTGTGATTCTTGGGGATCAAACCCATGATCTTTGCAGTATTAACGCAGCCCTCTACTAACAGATCCACCAGTAAGACTTCCTGCAAATGGACCATCCATCAGGTTTCGGACAGAGCCCACGAGTCTGCTGCGCTTCAGGCCTCGTAATGTTTGCATTTGTCTGATAAGGCACCTTACTAAAATCCAGAGTTGATCTTTACACGTGCTTTATTTTACTCTGTGGGGAAACATCCATCCACTCGTTCGTTCACTGTTGTCATCCTCGCTCACCCCAGAGGAAGCAAGAGTTACAAATCAACATGGACTCCCTCTGACCCCATCCAGAGAGAAAGCTCTTCATTCACAAAACACTCCTCCATTCTGCCTGCAGCCATTCCAGACTATCAATGATGCTTTCATGTCATTTACTCAAAGATGTACCACGAAAAAAGAAGCCCGACGGGCAATTTATCTCAATGTGTTTCTGTTGCAACTTATTTGAGGCTTGACACATGAAATATTAAAACAACTCTGAAACATGCAGGTGTTCTGCACGGCAAAATGTATACTATACAAGAATATGATGCAGCCGTAATCTGTCCTTTAGAAAACTTTCTGAAAAGTATCATCAAAAAAAAATTTTTGAAAACATTTAAAGATCTTTCTGCCTAAGACATTTCTTAGATTTTTAAATACAATTGTTATTTTTTCTTCTATGGTAGTCCATCAGGTCCAATACCTGTTTGGGTACAACCATGCATCCAAATTCCAAACAAATGTAGATAGTGGGTACATGATCACAGAATTTTCATTTTTGAGTCACCAACTCCTTTAAGCCCTTTGAGCTATGAAAAAACAGACAAAAAAGATACAGCCAACCATATTTTTCATTAGATGAATAAATGTCAACGCATTAAAGTTTTCAATTGTTGGATCAAAAATTACATCGATAAAAGAACCCAGCATGAAGCTTATATAGCATATACCCATATACCACAAATGATCTGGGCCAAAAAATGAAGATTATATCCGTTTTCCTAGCTTCTAATTCAATGTGTTTTTATTAGACAAAAACAACACCCATTAGCGTGCTGACACCTACTGGAAATATGTCCTAGCTTGAATCCCATTTGATATTATTTGCCACGATAACCCTCACAATTCATAACCAGCCAAATAACGAACCAAAAAAGTGCTGAAAGGCAGCCAAAGCTGGCTCAGCAATACTCATGGTACGGTCAAAATTTACTCCAAGACTTTAATCTTCAAAGCCACCCAAGCGAGAAAAAAATAAGACCTTCTCAGAAAGACAGGGTGTCACTGCGAGTCTGTTCTACACAAGGATAACCACTACAGCCGCAGATGAAAAGACTCATGCTGAGCGATTGGCAGTACGGTATGAATAGATGTCTTTATTTTCCGCGGTGGAGATCTCGAGTTGAGGTGACCCTCTTTTGAAAGCCGCAGGGGTTGTTACAGAGAGTCCTTCTCAAACACAGACAGATCTTCAGATGGCTCAAAAAGGTCCTCTGATCACCCCACTTAAAATCTGAAAATGTTTTCTCTTTATATGAGATCAGTGATGTTATCCTGATGAGACAAGCGGGAAACACAGAACAACCCTCACATGTAAAAGTACAAAAAGGGCACAGAGTAAAGAGTTGGGCCTGAATTCTATTCTGAATAACAAAATTGTTGTTCTGCTTATCATGCCAATCCCAAGTATTAGTTCTAAAAACATGTAAAATTAAAAAAAATCTGCAAACACAATTAGATTATGTTCTAAAGAAATGTTTGTAACCGAAGAAATTTATCCATTCACTTGTGAAAACACAAAACCAAAGTAAGTCAATGGGTAATGCCGTTTGGTTCCCAACATTCTTTAAAATATCTTCTTTGTGTTCTAAAACTCAAATATCAAAGCTATATCAAAGCCTCTTTTAATCTAATCTTTAACCTTTTACACATTTTACATCATCCAGTTTCTAAAGGTCAGACCCTGACTCTTAATGCATTTCACATTCATTTCACATCCTACATCCTTCAGTCATATCTTGTTCTTGACAATTATTTTACTATTAAACTGAGAATTGTGAGCCACATACATATGATCCATAACCCTATGAACCCCAATAAACCGTACACCATCTCAAGGAGGATGCATCTCTATAAATCTGTTTATATTCTTCATCCAGCTCAAATCAGATCCACTGCTGCTTTTCTGTCTCTGTCTTCGTCTTTGACTTTGACTTGTGTTTGTATCTCACAATCAGTTTCACCAAATTTTGACCACAAAATGGTTTAAAACTCAGTCTAGCTCCAATAAAATCCTTAGATTGTCATTAAAGAAATCACAACAAGCCCGAGCTGGAGACTTCAAGCGAAGAAAAAGTAAAAAGTGTCTGTTTACGACATTCCACAGATTCATGTGGAAAGCGAGCTATTGTGTCATTGTTTGCTCTTTTCTAAGTGCAGATCATACAGCTTTATTCAGGTATGAAAAGATCGAGTGCATGGGTTTGGGTATACAGTGGGCGATGTTGAGTGTTATGGAAAAATGTGGTTATGCGAACAGTCTACTGTAAAACGACTAGGGTGAAGAAAGAGGCTTTAATAGATGGCTAACATCAATCTACGGTAAGTGAAAGTACACGAGGGAAAATAACAGCGATCCTTTGTACGTTACCTTTCATGCTCAACTGGCAGCCTTTTCAAACAGCGTCGACCTACGCTGTACCCATGGCCTCCGCTTGAGCTTCAGACGCTTATGTAACATTTAACAGCCTCTGAAAAACAACACAAAAGGAACAGATGAATAAAAAAACACCCAAGCTTCGCAACCTGTCAGAACACTCCAGCGATGCATTTAACTTCGACTCAATATTCCTGTTCCGTTTCAATTCTCTGACAGATTCCCGACATTCCAGAAAGCCTGGGCAGGTGTTCCGTATTATCTCTTCAGCTCGCACTCATGTACCGTCTGGGCCATAAGACTTAAAACCCATCCACATAAATCTGACTTAATGCCCTCGGTGGCAACCAACCCATCGACCGCTTCAAGCCATGACCCTCATGCTTTACTTTGTTCTCCAATCGGATTTCAAGGCCAAGGGTTTTGATGTTCTACATGAGGATTCAGACAAGGTGCTTAGATGACATTGACCTACACACATACAGTTTCTCATTTGAGACTACTTTCATACCCTGTGAATTGTACGGCATAATGTATTTATGCCCACCTGATTATTTCAACTCTTGAAAGCCCTTTCCAATTCTGCTTCAGGATCTTCACCTAAAGATTACATTAAAGACATAAATAGCCCTTGAAATAGAGCTATAAACTATCTGAAGGCAAGCACCTAAATGTATGAAATTAGTTTAACAGGCAAAAGTTAAGCTTAGTAAACCCCCATGTGTTTTCCATGACAAAATGTAAAAAAATTTAATAAAAAACTTTTAAAATAGATGACTTTGACTGAATATTGAAGACAGAACAGCCAATAAGAGTGCAGAATAGACAGGAACTTCTTTAAAATTCTTCAAAAATCATCTCAGATCTAAAGAAGCTGCTTGATTTAATGACAAGAAAACATCTCATAGTCATCCTTGATCCTTTGTTTGTTGTTAATATATTTTTCAAAAATATGAATGCATTACTGATTTATGTCCCCAAATTAGGCTGGTATTATAACAAGCTGAGTTTACCTATAATGACATGTTTGAAAAAACATCTTAGAAAACACATTACATATATATTAAAAAAGGGTTTAATTTTGTTTATTGTTTAATAATAGAACAACAATTTGAACTGAATAAGATAAATTTGGTAATGCAATTTAAAGGTAAAATCCTATTTTAAAGATGTTTACAGAACATGATGTTGGAAAGATAAAGAAGCTATTGGAGAAAGATTTGAATCACATTGATTCTTACTACAAAGATAACCTTACAAATCAACTTAATATGATAAATAAAACCTTTCTTTAGCCAATATCACTTAGTTCAATCTTAGTTATACCAAGTTTCTGCATATGAATTAATGTTAATTTTGATAAAGGTAGAATGTGGTAATGTTTGGAGGATCTATTGACAAAATTGCTTTTTATAATAAAATATTCATACTATAAATAACTACGTCTTCAGAGATGTATAAAGACAATAAAAAATGCACTGTTATCTTTATATTAGCTTACAATTAGCTATTTCTATCTACAGTGCTCTAATGCACAAACATGACAGCATTTTTGTGTTTATCAGAACCTTTAACAGAAACAAAATGTGTTATCTTTTGTACACAAAAAATTTGTCAGGAAATCCTTAAAATATCTTGTTATCCAATGTAGTCACCGGGCCAAGATGAATTTACCTTCAAAACTTTTTACAGAACAGAACTATATATCTTCTGATAAATTCTAATAAAACTTGTCTCTTTTTCTTATTTCCTCAATTAAATATCGACGGCAGAACAATTGCATTTTAATGATAATGTTATTTTGGTGATATTATGCACCACTATACAGTCAACTGTTGTGTTAACAACACACATCTTTACAATAAAAAGTCATCCATTGTGTTCTAGTTATTCTATTAACAATATTTCTGCATGGCCCATAAATGTGGAAACATTTTTGAAATATCTCTGGTTTTGAATTCTGGTTTTGGGTTTTCATTTACATTCCATGAAATCTCCAGCGTCTCATATTTTAAATATTTCACCCATATTTCAGGCCATGTGGCAACAGATGACAACATTCCACAGATTTATGAATAACCAGAGTGTCATCGGTCTGACTGTGAGGCTGACTCACTCCTATATTCATGACAATGTGATTGGTTGGTCACTTCCCAAGAGGATTATAAGAAACCTCAGTGTTGATATTTTCCCTCATTTTCACGCATGGGGTTTGGAGATTTCCAGATTCATTGCAAAACCAACAGCAGGACCGCTGGGGTGTTTGAAACCAGCTGAAAACACTTGAGAATGAAGTGGAAAGTGCCACGAAATAATGTGGAGATGTATGACATACTCAAAAAGTAAAAACGGCAACGTTCAGGACCATTTTAATATAAAAACCGGTCATTATTTACTCAACGTCTGTGGATCACAAATCTTTCATGGGAAGATTGCATTGAATGATGGAGGCTTATGTAGTGACGCATCCCATAATAAAGCTGAGACATATGATAACAGAAACCTGTCATCTCAGCCGTGTAAATCTGTACCTACCTGTGATTATCACAGTGATATTGTGACAGATTGGTTGTGTTTATGTGGATAGATGACCTCAGCTGTGTTTGGAAGAGAACATGTCAGAAATATTCAACGGAACATTGAAAGTGCAAATTAATTCACCTTACAAACATACTCTAGCTTAACCTGCCATGACATGCTCATTCGATCAACAGGGAACAAATTCCTTCGAATAAAAAGAAGAAGCCGACGTGAGTAGCATTAAGGCCAAGTATTGAGCCGATTGTTTGATTAATTTGTTCACTCAAAAGTATTCTTTCATGTTACATTTCCTCATTTCTTCGGCTTGAAGGATTTGAAAGCATCTCATTCACCCTGTTGTCATTTCAAACCTGTGACTTTCTTCTGCAGAACACTTAGCACTTCAAGATATTTTGAAGAATGCTATTGATTTCTTTTGAATATGGAAATAAAACTTTCTTTTGCCAACATTTTTCTGCAGGTAAAAAAAGTTCAACATCAGTAAGCAAGAGACGACAAAGTTTGCGTGAACTTGTTGAACTATCACTCAAAAGGAGGAAAGAAAAAAGGCATCAAGAAATGTATGCAATAACATGAAGGTAAGTTAATAACAGAATTTAATTAGGGGGAGATTTATTTTAGAATTATATTTCTTTATTTATGTGCTGCAATGCAAGACATGGAACCGATTACAAAATCCAACCTTGTAAAGACACAAGGTGGTAATTGAGGCAAAGGGCTTCAGTCATAGCACCAATAAAGACATCAGTATGAACAATATCGAGGCGATTAAAAATAAAATACAGACATGCAGTAAGCGAGCTTAATACTGTCTAGCAACACATGAACATCATAACCAGTAGCGCAGGAGGTCAGGTTAGGTTTCTGATTAGATAAGCAGTTGATAATTCGGCATTGGGTTCAGTTCGCTTCACAAAAACCAAGCTTGTTTGAACATGGAAACATGCACACATAGATCCCAGCTGTGCACACTCGCAGGTCCTTTAAATTCATCGCGCAAAGAATTTTAATTAGAGCATTTAGTTGTTCGATGCAGGAAAGGAAACACAAAGTCACACACAACTTTCACAAAAATTACTGTAAGCCGTCATCTATATAAGTCATAAGCAAATTTGCTTTGAAAATTATTTAATATACAAAGCACATTCTTTAAAGAGTAAAGTCCTAAAGTAAAGATGATGATGTGACTGCCCAACACGGCTTTGTGAGGTGTATGCAAAATCTGCATGTTCTTAACAAGTTGTATGTTTGAACAACCGTCGCAGATCTCAACGGTCAGTTATCACTTTTGCTTATTCCTACACTGTACAACATAAGGCTAAATTAAGCCACGTGAAACTGGGGGAACGGTATCTGCCAGCTACAAATTTTTCATGCCAGATACCTATCCCCGTTTTTCCACAAGCTAGAAAGTTTAAACTTCTCTCACACTTAAGCCTAGTACAGACTGCCAGCTACTTTGTCGCTGAGTGTTGCTCGTCTCTTGCTACGAGGCCTAAATTTGGATTATACACAAACCCTGCATTAAAGACAAATGATGAGAGCGTCACTGCTCTAGTTTTTATTTTAGTAGTCGCTCCAGAAACTCACACATCATTTGCGTGAGTTGATCAATTCTCAACTTTGTTATGCCGCGGAACACTCCCCCTTCCTAACGCAAACGGTATCACTCATGCCATCAAAAGTCGCACATCTCTATTGAAATGAATTACATTGCTTAGCTTTGTCACTAGGTGACGCTGACGGAATGAAAGGGTCTTTAATAGTTCTGACTTTCAACACAGAAGGAGGATGTTTCTTGAGTTTTAGCCTCTTCTCACAATCATTTTTTATAAAAACTGGGGCGAGTAATTTGACGACTCCAAAACACATACTGTCAGATACGGTTCCCTGGTGTACAAGGCGAAAAATGGGGGCAAGATTCAAACCCATGACGTGCCCAACATAAGTCAAATGTACTAACCACTACACAACAGAACTTGTAGGCCGGGCCTACCTGAATATAAAGCCTATCATTCTGGGGGATCGGTATATGACAGCTAAGAACTTGCTGTCAAATAACGGTCCACCTCTGTTCCATGACACAGAAAGTTCAGACTAGTCATATATGCAGCGTTAACTTTTAACAGCCAAAAGAGGAGATACTTAGAGGCTCAGCCTTCTATCGCTCTTTATTTCAGTCTAAATGCTCTCTGTGGGTACAATAAATCAAATCATTCAATGAACTTAAACCATTTCTATCAGAAAAATGAAGCCTTGTGTTTGTCTGCATGCTGATAACAAAGTCTGATAACACCAATGACATAACGTTAAACCAGAGGTCGTTGCCTCCACATTTATGTGCACACTGTTGAAAACCATTTCCTGTCATGGCTTAAGCACAGTAAGGTGACATTCAGAGGTGCCATGATGTACCTGTTTTATTAACAACAAAAGGAAACCATGGTATAAAGTAGATACAGTATAAAGTAGTGGAACCTTTGGAAAACTAACATCTTAACCAAATATTTAAATATACTTTTAAAGATGTATAACTATTTGTGCATGAATGTCACATCATAGTTAGGTATAAACGGAAGCTCAGCTTTGAGAAGACTGCAAGGAGTGTTGGCAAGGTATCAATCTCGAACACAAGCGAAAAGCTTGAATCAATGCCCAGAATAATAAACGCTGTTATCAAAACACGAGAGGATCAACAAAAAATAATATCTGATTAAAACAACTTCATTTATTTATGATTTAATTAGAAGAAAACTCTTCTATCCAAATACAGAGTTGCTTGCTTTTTGTGTCGCATAATTTTGAAAAAGATCTTAACTATGTGGTGTTCATGCTTGGCCAATACTTTTAGGATACCATTTATTATGTACTATTTATAATGTATTATTTTTAAAATTGTTTAAAAAACAGCTAATGTTAAAAAATTTTATTCCAACTGTCTAGAAAATACATTGTAACACATAAATAATATGGCTTGGTCGACATCACAAAAATAAGCAGTTATTTTAACATAGTTATTATAATTAATAAGATAAGATTAACCTAAGTTTAAAAACATAAAAATATTTTTCATTGGAATATAATGAAATAATTTATGAAAAATCAAACAGTTCTTTTTTAAGTTTATGTTATTAAACAAATAAGTATCTATTTAACAAATAACAAATAAAGATTTGTAACATCCACCAATATATTCAAATTCAATATTCAATATGTGAATTCCAAAACAAATATTTGATAGTATATTTCATTCATTTTTAAAGCTTTAAAATTAACTCATTTTTTAGTTTAAATCTGTTGCACATGAAAACACAGAACACATTTTTTAAGTGAACGTTCGTTATAAATTCAAATTTATTTTTAAACAGAGCACAAAAGAAGACATTTTTGCACTTGAATTTCTTAAAAATCAACTTTTTGTATATCGTTGAAAACAAACATCAGCATCAAGTATGAGAGTAACTTAAACACAATTAAACAGGGATAAAATGTTCATATCTTCAATTAGCAGCTCGCCCCATGACTTCCTCACCAATCATATCTCTCCAAAGCAAGTGTTTCCCAAAAAAACTAACAACATAACAGAACTGACTTCAAAATAACAGAAAACCACTCAAGCAAACAAAAAGCATCAGAAGACGAAGCGCAAACCCACTGCCATTCTTACTGTGCCCGTGAGGCCGTGGAAAAGCCTGCTGGGATGTATTGAGATTCAGCATGTGTAAGACTGAGAAGGTTCTGCCAGGCGATGAGTGCCAGGATGGCAGTTGTACCAGCACCTGCTTGTTTTATTGTCCCTTCTACCCAACCGGCCCGCTCAACCACACCAACTGTGCAAGACAGCTGCCACTCTCTCATGTGTATCAATGCAACAGCCTGACTCACCACTCCTGATGATGTGATGCCAAAACTCACATAAAACAAAACAAAATGTTCCGTTTTTTACTTTAAAAACAAAATCAATTCATGATGATGGGTTTATTGGAGGTGAATGTGGTCATTGAGTGTTTTTATTTTCTCCTTTGAATGAGAGGAACCATGTCTGCAACTGATGCCACATCCAAGCTCCAACCAGGGTGCTTCACACTTCTGAGGTTTCAGCTTCCAATACAAAACTGACAGTCTTAACACACACACACACACACACACACACGCACGCACGCACGCACGCACACACGCACAAAGATGCACGCTCAGTGTTTTGGCCCATGCCTCTCAGAATTTACAGACACACATTTTCTGTCACTTTCCTACTGAGTCTAACAAGCACATATAGTAACAATTATTTTAGAAACTATGTTGGGGTGGCAGATTTTGTGGCATTTTATGACAGAGAAATGTATCATACATTTTATGAAATCCAACATCAATAAATAAGACAACCAACCGAATAATTGATTTTCCATGCAAACTGTAACTATGGATTGATCTAATATATTATTCTATTTAAAATAAATGAAATCTTCATCTTTAGAGTTGCCAACTTTTAACCTTGATTTTTATCATTCAGCTTATATTATTTTAAGTCATTCATTTCAACCAATTTCATAAAAGCAAACACCTTGAGATTTAAAGATTACAGATTTCACCAAGATTTAAAATTATGTCATTTTCTCATCACAAAACTGCATGAATTATTGTTGAAAAAGATATTTGGAAAAATAACAGTAAAAGAAAACAGCTGGTCCCCAACAGCCTGCACTGGTTTTGTGTCTATACAATATTGGGGACATTGGGGACAAACACTTTGTTTATTATTTTTTAGAAGCATTTCACGAAATCTTTAGTAAACTTTTGGCATGAACAATACATTTATTATTGTTGATTATTATCCTTTGGTTTGGTAATTTTCTTACAAAGCATCAGTATTTGCTACTCATGATAACTTTAAACACAAAGTAGGACTGCTCGTTTATGGCAAAAGTTATGATCACGATTAAGCCCAATGGTGAGATCAAAATTTTTCAATGCAAAAAAATATGTTCGTCAAAAAAATCTCACTCAACAAAATAACAAATATATTTAAAAAAAATTTTTTTAAAATATACTCATATGAATACATCGATTCATATTAGTGATTTATAAATATTATCTAACGCAAAAATATCAAAAATGTAATCTCAATATCAAAGATTGTTTTATCACATGCTCTAACACTAACACTTAGAACACAAAAATTCATATTCACCTCCAGTTGAACTTAAGACGGAACATCAAATAATCAAATAAAAAAATGACTTCCAAATAACTAAACAGAATCATCATCGTGTTTTCATTATCATATTTTTCCATAAATCATATCTCTTTTGTACACAACATTCACAAAAACACTGCTTTCCTTACATCTATTATAGTCACTATAATAATACCGCACATAACTCACCAATCTTAAAGTTTGCCTCTCCTTTATCTACTCTGAATTGAATGTGTTAGACTGTTGTGTCATTTGTGTCACACGTATAGGACAAACCCCTTCAATCATGTGTATTTCCACAAAGAGAACGGGTGTGTCCTACAGAAGATAAGATATTAATGTATATGCACATGGGACCTTGGTCACATGGTCGATGCAATCCGAGCAAACACAGAAGGCACCAATATTAATTTTATTGTCTCTGAAGGGGCTATGAAGAAATGATGGCCGAATGTGTGAAAAGTTGCTATCGTTCAGAAGTCCACAGAATACTAAGAGAGGAAGGTGGCAACCTCCTTAAATCACACTCATAGACTGAACAATACACGAGTGCACCTCTGCATGAACACCTCTGGCACACAATAATAGATTTATTATGCAGTAACCATACCACTGAAGCACACATAAAACTTAAAGATCAAAAACTGATATATTATACAAATAAATACATCAAAATAGCACTGTAAAATGTAAGATAAAAAATCATTTTAACATTTTACTTGTAATAGAATGGAAGCATTAAAGGTGAAGGGTGTAATGTATTTAACTTGTTCTGCCACTCATTCTAGGATTTAGTTGGTGTCTATCATGGGTTGACTTACCAAGTTTCGGATGGAACTTTCTGTTGTACAAACAATGGAAGATGAGGAACTGCAGAAGAAGAATCGTAACAATCCTGTTTGAAACAAAAACTTTTGATTTTCTAAGCTGTAACACACACACACACACACACACACACACACACACACACACACACACACACACACACACACACACACACACACACACACACCCACCCACCCACCCACCCACCCACCCACCCCCACACACACACACACACACACACACACACACACACACACACACACACCATGTGCAACTGCATAAAAACAGTTGACTTTCGACATGAAACAATTAACACTACAAAAATCTGTATATTTATAAGCTTTGAAATTAAGTTAATTAAATTGTTTAAGTAAATCTCTTTAACTCAAACATTTCTATTAGAATTCATCAAAAATATTGGTTTATATTACAAAAATATCTAATTAAATACTTATTTTAATACTTGTTTTTTCATTACATAAACTTAAAAAATATTGTATATATGTAGATGTAAATTTTACAGAACTTAACTGTTGGACTTTTAATCAATTATATCTGCTTGAAAAGTACATTAATGTTTTTAAGTTAATATAACAGATTTTTTGTGATGTTTACCAGCCACATGAAATATTTTTAGCATGTAGGTCATTTTATTTATGCATTGAATATATATAAAATAAATGTAACATGCCATCAATAAGTCTAATGAGATCATCAGTATTTAAATCTGCATAGATTAGATATAAGTGCATGTATTTAAAAGTATAAAGAGAGATGTATGGGGTAGTGAGAGTGAGAGAATGAAGATAAATGTGTGGCCTGTAGCCAAATGAAAACTGATTAAAGTTTCAGCACCTTGGATTGGGATGTTTTATGGCCTGTCAGGTGCTGACAGCTCTTCCTCGTCTCTTCATCAACGGATGAGTCGTACACTCCTTGCTTCACGTAGCAGCCTTCTCTGCGTTTGAAAAATTTGAACTTAAGTTAGTAGGCATTCTTCATTTTTACATTGTTTGCAACATCTGAGAAAAATATTGCAGACAGATATCTAAAAAAAAATTATTTTTGTTATAAATATATGAAATGATTTTACAAACATTAGCTTTATACATCAAATCTTAGATTTCAATTTTACCAATAAATGTCACTATGGTTTCAGTCGTTGACCTGGTATTGCTCAGTCAATTGTAAAACTGTCAATGTTATATTTGCGCAGAATGATTTTATGCAAAAAAAGTAAATCACAAAATAATGACTTCAGCTGGGTTTTCCAAACCACAAAATGAACCAAAATCATAAAAAACTGAACAAAACCTATTGCATAATCGTCTAATCCCACCAATCCCAGTTATGTGACGAAAATATTAAGATTTGAAAAAAACTACACGTGTGCTGTGGACAGTCATTCCAGCGCACGCTTTGAGCAAACAGGGCAACGTTTCAACATGTACATGTTGCTGGTACATACCAAGTCAGATGTGCTGGAGGGATTGAGATGTGACAGCCCATCAACAACACATTTATGGAGATTTGACATGAAGACCTAATGTACTTAAACTGCAATTTGTCATTTAGAGCAGGGGTTTTCCAACTGGGGTCCGGGGACCCCCAGGGGGCCTCCAAGAGGTCCTAAGAGGTCAAATTAAATTTGTAAAGGGAAACATTTCAATTCAGTTTTAAAAGTTTAAAATCTCTGTTTTTTTATTGGATATGTGTTTGAGAAAGGGGGTCCTCACAAAAGGTCCATCAAATTTGCAACAGAAAAAGAGTGCTCACATAAAACCAAAACTTAAACAATTCGCTCAAGGACACAATGGCAATGACCGCCATAACTCACCAATATGTCACACCTTCCAGGCTTTGAACCCACAACTTCTGGGTAACCAGGTCAGATCTTTTGAAATGTTAAGCTTTCACATCTTTTGCACTTATGTTGAACTGCATTACCGCAGACGGGATTACTTTGTTCCCTGAAATATTCAGATTTATGGTCATACCGTATGGGATTTTAGTGGTAAAAGTACATTTAAAACACTACACATTTAGAATAATCATGAAAGGTTGTCATCACACACTGGATTATCGCAAATGTTTAGTACAACAGTAAACATCAGCGGGTCTTCTGCAGATACACAGCTGCGTTCATGTGTGCTGTTGATGGACCTTTATGTAAGCTTATTGAGGTTCCTCTAGCCTGCTCCAACAGATGCACAACACATACTGACTGTATGATATAATTCCAGAGGTATCCGAAGAATGAAACACGGATTTATATCAACAGCCCCAGGCGAGGCACAGGAACATCTCGGGCGTCTTCTGTAAACAGAAAGCCCCCGCTCCTTGAAGAAAGCAGAGATAATGGCGAAAAATCCAGGAAATTCTCTTGTATCTGAAGGATGTAAAATCTTTTCATTTGTCCCCAGAATGAGACTCTATTTCAAATCAAAGTCAAAACATTATGGGTTCTTTTATTCAGACATAACATTTAGGAGGAAATCAGAGTATAGGTATTCCAGACATGTACCATCATACGTGACTGAGCATCAAACATGGCTGACATAAAACCTACGGAGAAGATGAGATATTTGAGATGTCTATACAAATGTGACACATGCTTTAAGTTTAAAGCATTTTTGACATGCTTTTCAAAAGTGGATGACAATCCGAAATTCTGACATACTTCACCTGCAATGTATGCAATTTTAAAGTCACTGAAGCGATTGGAATGAGATCACCTTTTGGTGCATGCATCCGTCTCAAGTGATAAATGTAAAGACAAATATGAATCAGTGAACCAGGACAAATTGTAAAACAGACAACTGACAACAATGAGCAATGACGCTTTAAGTCACATGTTTAGGAGAGAGCCGTAAAGGAATCTTCAACAAATGATATCGATATCTTCTTCAACGAGACAAGTTATTAAAATACGTTCAAGCAACAAGATTTAAAGCAAACCAGATGCTCCTCTGAGCCTCCGATGTCACGTCCACTTGAGCGAGTATGAAGCTGTCATCTAATTGGATAAATTCAGTAGAATTCTGGGAGACGTGCTTTTGTGTTTACATGTGTTTCTATATTATTCATCACAATCGACTTTTATGTAAGCAAGGTTGACGGCATAAACTGAAAAAAGTTGTTGCTGTTATCTTGTTTCATGATTGTGAGTGCACACCTGTACCACATGTTGCACAACAAGTTAGTCACAGAGTTAATTTGTCAATAATATTTTTGAATATATTGATAATATGTACACCAATTATAAAACTGTAAATTGAGCCATGTGTGATGTTATAATGTACAATAAATGAAATTAAATTGATGAGCTTGATGAATCTTGTTTTTAATATTGGGTTCATAATCTAATTGTTTAACCCATCTATAACACGCAGTCAACTGTGCATTATGGCAATGCATTAACATTATACATATTGATAAGTGCGATGGATCCTTAAGCTTTAAAGATGAACTAACTTATGTTAACACATGTGATAATAGTTGACCACAATAATCAGAATATATTAATAGATTTTTTGAAAAAGCATTAATGATGAAACACATATAAATACTAAACTCGCATGTCGTTGCATTATATAAATATCGTATGTAAATGTATTGGTTGATAAATATTAAATATTTCTGATATTTTTGTATAACTAAGTGCATTTTAAGGCCTGCCAATAACTTTCTGAACTTTCAGCTACAAAGTTCACGTGATGCTCAAACTTCAATTGGCGTAACTCTCATTCTCATTGGCTTAGCCTCTTGGCCAGGCCTTAGCCAATGAAAACAGTCAAAATAAATATAAATAAATATATAAATTAGGTGTTCGAGAGATTTAATGTGTATCACGACAGACACAAACATAAATTTGACCTGTAATAAAATGTTAATTTAACAACTTTAATAGATGTTAAGCCATACATACCAACAACGCTTTTCCTCAAACGTCACGACTGTATACTTGCCCATAAAATACCATAAATTACATTATTTAAAATATTGTTATAATAGTTTATGGTGAAATATGACTATAATCTAAACTCCTTCAAAACATATTTATATTTATTAAAAATGATCACCATTAATTAACCAATAAGGTACGAGAGGCCCGACTGTATAATGAATATTATTATTATTATTAATATTATTATTCATGGTAGTGATCTACCTAATTGCTTTTATAAAATGGTGCCACAAAATAAAACACAAAAAAATAAAAGCAACGAATATTTCATGTTGTATATCTTAAGTTTCATTAAGTAGAATGATGAACTGTCTTCCGCTGCAGGAAGTAGTGCCTAACCGTCACAGCTGTATGCTTACGTTGCTACGGGCGGTTGCTAAGGGCGCATTGATACACAGATAGGGTTGAGTGAAGCGGTCACAGCGTCGTGAATAAAACAAGTCTGCTGACCAATCAGAACAGAGAAACGGTTAATGCGCGCTGACAATATGACGT
Organism: Triplophysa yarkandensis; assembly: GCA_033220385.1. Lineage (NCBI taxonomy): Eukaryota > Metazoa > Chordata > Actinopteri > Cypriniformes > Nemacheilidae > Triplophysa > Triplophysa yarkandensis. The sequence goes on from CM065675.1 coordinate 12,918,953, forward strand.
CATGCAGTTCGGCTGTGTACTAAAGCAGTATATTAAATATTAATATTTTGCTTTAAATTTATATAAAACAAAGAGAGTGAACACACACACACACACTTGACACACTCACTCCTGAACAGATGGTGGCAGTAACACACTTCCATTAAACATGACCACACACACACACACACACACACACACAACAGTCTCGTTCATTCCTAATGTGACTGTCGTTTTAACATTCTCACGAATTAATCTTTAATAATATATAATATTAATCGCATTTAAACATGTTTTGTCTTCAAATGTTCTATTATATCGCCTAGCTTTTGTTCTTCTGCTTTTAGCATGAGTTAGCATGTTGTTGTTGTTGTTGTTGTTGTGTAGTTGTCATCATGTTTTGTGTATCATGTTGTCGCACATTATTGTCGCATGTGGAAATATTAATGAATCGAACCCCATTGCACCAGACGCAGAGGAGGCGTTTCAATGCCGAGCATGTAATATGTCCTCAATGCTTGACCTTTGACCCCTTAAGTAGACTCAAACCAGCTGAGACATGACTTGTTCTTCACTTTTGCAGACTTGCCTTGAATCAAAGTCACTTCCAATAGTCCATCACCATAAGTACACATGTGACCTCCCACGAACCCACCGGTTCCCCATGGGAAAGTTCCCCAAAGTTCTGGAGTGTCTGATCCGAGATCAAGTCGTATCACGCCAACAGGTTCTCGTTTGCATTGACGCTTGAGTATTTAACTTCTCCCCAAACCTTCTAATGTTGTTTTTCTGTAGGTGTGGGCCCCTAAAATCGCCTCTGAAGAGATTCTGGCTTGTGTGCATACTGAGGAGTATCTGACCGGCTTTATTGGAGGTCAGATCGCCGAGAGAGATCAGAGACGGACTGGATTTCCTTGGAGTGCTGGTTTGGTTGAGCGCTGCAGATATGAAACGGGTATGTTGTGTGTCGATACCCATGGAGTTAATGTGACGTTGAATCGCAAGGGATCATCCTGAGGTTATGCATCCACAGTTGTGGCCCATCATGTGTGGGGCAGTCTTGGCCTGGTGGTTCGAGTCTTGGACTCGTTATCCGAGACTCGGAACCTGCGGGAATACCACGACTGAGTTGAGTCCCTTGAGCAAGGCACCGTCCGCCCCCCCCCACTGGCCCGGGTGTGTGTTCACAGTGTGTGTGTGTTCACTTACTGCGTGTGTACACTGGGACGGATTAAATGCAGAGCACAAATTTGGCCACACGTCTGGGGCAGTTGTGGCCTTGTGGTTCGAGTCTTGAGCTCGTGATCCGAAGGTTGCTGGTTCGAGACTCAGATCCACGACTGAGGTGAGTCCCTTGAGCCTGCAGCATGCCCACTGTGTGTGTGTGTTCACTTACTGTGTGTGTGCACTGGGATGGGTTAAATGCAGAGCACAAATTCAAAGTATGGAACACTATACCTGGCAACACCTCACTTCACTTCACTACAGTGTGCGCCATGACCTTCACCTTCATTGTGTTGTCTTGCCTCTTGAACGCTGTCATGTTGTGACATCTGAGATGTTCTTCAGGTGGTACCGTGCTGGCGGGTGAGATAGCCCTGCAGAAAGGACTGGCGTGCAGCACAGCCGGAGGGACCCATCACGCTTTTCCCGGCTATGGCTCTGGATTCTGTCTGCTCAATGATCTGGCTGTCGCTGCCAAGCACTTGATGGATGATTCCACATCTAGAAAGATTCTTATTGTGGATCTGGATGTGCATCAGGTATCGGCTAAATGGGATCATTTTCTAAAATCGGAAGGGAGTCATATTGCCCATGTAACATGGATTTCAAAAAAGGTCCAAATCTTAGGATATATGAATGTCAAAAGTATGGAACTAGTATTGCGGGATTAAAATGTCAGTAGTTGGTTCCATTAAAATTCTACGGTTCTTGGTACCAAATGCTAATTGAACACCACGTCATTTTAAAAATAAAAATTTGAAGTTAATATTTGCGTACATGGAGCTTTGAATGGCAATGGACTGAACTTACATGCATATGTAAAATTAGCATTAACTCAAGCTCTCGTATAACATTTAAATTAGATAAAATAGAGTAAACTGAACATCAAATAAATATAAGGCTATAGACAATCTTTATAGACCAGCCCGAAGGAAGACAACATACATAACATTACATTAATAGTCATGCATTTATAAGTTCTAGCACATGGGATTTAAAATATATAATCATTAAAACTAGGCATGTTTATTTATCCCTATAAAGTTATATAACCATTAAATGGTTATATATTTGAATGGATAAGCATTAGATCTAACATATCAACACACAAACAGACATGTTTATTTCAATCTTTCATTGAATTGAACATAAACCACACCAGTCATAACTCAACCGATAACACGATTTGAAATCTGACCGTTTGAACTCGTTCCGTAGATCCTGATGTTTCTCTCCTTTATCAGAGAACTCTTTTCATGATTTTGATTTATTCTAAAGTGTTTCTGCACTCAGGAAAGTTTATTTTGTTGATTTGGAGATTTGTACCTCAGCTCATCACGTATGAAAAGTCTCAGTCTCACAACCTGTCAAACAGGGCATCAGACCAGGTAGACCTGGTAAATTTAGATCCTGACATCACAATATGCTAATGATGGGAAAATTGGACAACCCATGCCTCCTTGGGAGAGGTTAACTTAGTGTTTAACAGAGTTGACAGTCGTTTTTTGGACACTTAAATCAGAAACCTATGTTTTGGAAGTCACGGCCTAGTGGTTAGAAAGTTTGACTCCTAAACCTAGGGTTGCCGGTTCAAGTCTTGGGCCGGCAATACCATGACTTAGGTGTTCACGGTTGGTCTGGTGTTAACTTCTGTGCATTTTAGTTGGGTTAAATACAGAGCACAAATTCTGAGTATGGGTCACCATACTTGGTTGTATGCCACATCTATCCATAGATATCTTGCTTATCCAAAGACCTAGATTAAAGTGGGCAAAACTATAAAGAAAAAAACATTTGGTGTTATTTTACAGGGTGGAATACGAAAGTTCCGAAAAAATCAGACAGCAAAAAACAATTGAAGCAATGTAATATAAACCCTCCTTTTTAGTACAACAGATGGGGTGTTTTAAGACATTTATTTAAAAATTAAGTACTGATGACTATTAAAATACAACCCGTGGACATCAGATGTACTCGCAACCATAGAACAACCCTAACTTGGGTCAGTCCATCCAAGTCAAACATCTCACAGATCATTTGCTTTAAATTGGTCATCTTTTTATCTTCTCACCCTTATGTACTCCAAACATGAAGCATAAAATCCACATTACACACTAAACTTAAAAAAAACATTTAGCTAATACATACATTTGATCTTCTACTAATAGAGTTTAAAGGAACTATGAATCGAGCTATAACTCCAATGTTTCTTCAGTTTGAAACGTGATTTATTTTTTATGTTCTGATGGAATTGCTGAATTATAGAAAATGTTTACTTACTTTTCCACTAGGGTGATGGCACAGCATTGATTTTCAAAGAGGAGCCTGATGTTTTTACCTTCTCAGTGCATTGCGAGAAAAACTTTCCTTTGCGTAAGCAACAGAGTGACCTGGATATCGGGGTGGAAGATGGTACTGAAGACAAAGAGTATCTTTCTAAAGGTATGTTTATTCATGCGGAATAACAAGCTGTGTTTTGGTTTGCTTAAATGCCGTCTTTGGAAATAAACACAAGAAACACATTTCTTCTGTGTGTTGAATGGTAAATAATACAGTATGTGTTAGGAATTTACTGATGTTATATCCTGTGTAGTCCAAGAGCACCTCCCTTGGATACTAGACACGTTCCACCCTGATCTGGTGCTGTATGATGCCGGAGTGGATCCGCATTGGGAGGATGAGCTCGGAAGACTTCGCCTCACCGATCAGGGTGAACCACACCTCTCTGTATCCACGTATGATTATAATCGGCTCATAGATGTTGTGCATTGATTTCTTGCATTTTACCCAACATAGGACTTTACGAGAGAGATGTTTACGTACTTCAAACTGTCATTAAAAAGGGCATACCTGTGGCCACTGTTATCGGAGGAGGCTATTCCAGAGATATCGATCGCTTGGCACAGAGGCACTCAATAATTCACAGGGCCGCATCCAAGGTGAGGTAACAGGATTGGACGGTGGCAAAGAGGAAAGATGGTCAGGAGGGCAAATGATGCTGTGCCGTTTCGTTCGTCGACATTATAACAAGGCAGTGTGTTATGAAACATATTCTGTGTTTTCCCTCCCTTTAAATGTAAACAGGAGTATTGAACTGTCATGCTTTTGTGTGCACAACGACCCAGTATGATGATTTCTTCCATTAGGTTTGGAGAGAATATGGATTGTAATCCCAGGATGGAAATGTACAGCAAACAGAGGGATCGTTAATGAACTTCCGGCAAGCGCCGTCATCACTGTTACCATGGCATTTTGTTTTTATGAATAAAATGTTATTTTAAAATCTATTTCTATTGCTTTAGTCTTTTTTCTAAGGAACATTTTACAGGAAGGTTTCAATATTAGGTAAACTGATGTAACAACGAACAATATTATTTTATAATATCTAATCTATCTTGGGTTAGTTCAACCAATAATAATTTGGTTATTTACACACCCTCTTGTCATATCATACCTGTATAGCTTTCTTTGGCAGAACACAAAATAATAAATAAATAAATTAGTTATATTTATTTTGATTTTATTTTCTAAATCTTGTTAACAATGTTGTGATACGACCAAATATGGAAAAGAGTAAAACTGTATTTTAACAAAAAGTTTGTACAAGCTATTGCATTTAAGAGATAGTCCACCAAAAATTACTGCTACCAGTAAACTACAGTAAAGTAAACTTTACATATTTTAAAAACTCTTGTTGATAGAGTTTAAACATCAGAAAACATAATTTCATAATACTATGCAAAAGTTTTCTCATTTAAGAAGGGTAAATAAACCTGTGTTATGGACGTGATGAAAAAAATGTCAAAGTTTTTGAAAGATGATGTTCTTAAAGTTGATGTGATTTTAAATGTACAAACCAGAAGCAATTATATCCAAAAAATGGCCATGGCTCGATTTTTATATTTTATGTTATACTTTATTTAATAATCTAAATGTAGCGTAATTGATGTGACAATCCTAAAAATAGTCCTTACTTCACTGTGAAGATCTTGCACTAAAACTAAAAATATTTCTATTTAAACCTAAAGCAAGACCCCAAATGAGTACCTGAAACACCAAATTTTGACTTTTGTGCTATAAGTTTAGAAAAAACCATTGGTAAAAACTTTGTTTTCATGGTAATGTTGACATTTTCACGGAATTGCCCAATAAAGTTAGAAAGCGAGATATTGGGCCCTATTGGCAACCATAGTAGAAGTAACTTATTGATTTTTGTACTGTTTAAATAAAAAAATATATTTGAAGAATTAAGAAAACCAAACTGTTTTGGGACACCACAAACTGCTTTTTTTAACAGTCCTCCAAAAATGTAGTTGCTAGCATTCTTCCAACTATCCCCTTTTGTGTTCAACAGGGCAAAGATATTCATCCAGGTTTAGAACCTACTTACGAAACAGAAAAGCACTTGTCACAGTGTGTCTGATAAAAACAAAATAAAGCATTTTTATTTTCTTTGACAGTTAAAATACACATCCACAAATAAAATAGTTTCAAGTTTTAAGGGAAAATATAAGATCATTGCTGCGATATTGACACAGTCAAGTTACATCAATACGAACACACAGTTAGCAATACCAGCGCTTGTTCAAGTTTTCCAAACGAAAATTCATTAAGTAACGTCACAGAAAATCTCAATATAATCTACTCCAACAGACCACAACACAGAAGCTCGGCTTTAAGACATCACTAACCACACAAGAACTATACACATTATGTCCTGAAGAGAATTCAATAAGAAAACTCGGATGTGCTCACATTGTTTGGTTCATAATAATGTGCTATGCTTTTTCAGGCAGGCATTGCTTAAGACGGTTAACAGTAACACACCATTAAAATCAGTGCAAGTTCATTATTTATAACTCCAAACGAAACTGATTGTGTGCGGACATCACAGATAATATGAGGTATGACATGGGCACATATAATAAGAATAAATAAATAAAATGGTCTATTTTGGCTAACACTTGCCTAGATCGATCGTCATACCTCGCTTGTTATTGCCATTGATACTGAATATTAGCTCTCATCCAAATCCTAAAATGTTAAAACGCGTTAAAATCGTCAATGAAACAAACAACACTAAATTGTAATTCAAACCTTCCAAACTTGGATCTTCTCGGCCACTACACACCAGTTGGCGTGGTCCAGGTACGTCTGGAGAACGTGGAGCTCCTCAACATGGTTTTCGATCAACTGTGTCAGTTCTCCTTCTCTAAACACATGGTAGTACCGCAGACAAGAGTCCTTCGTCTGTCCGTCGCTCCATACCTTCATCCCACCGCCGTCCCCCAGAGATGCTGTGCTGTCTTGTCTCTGCATGGACCGTTGTCGGTTTGCCATGCCGTTAGACCCTCCGAGTTCTTCATTACAGGACTGCTCCTTCTGGTAAGACACCAAGTCTGGAAGAGGAACTGAAGAACAATCCTGAACAATCTCCACAGGAAGGGCTTCGCTGGCTCTGGCGTTGTCAGTTTTAAGGGCTTGTTCTTGAGGATCTGAGATGAAGACATCTTCCTCAAGACTGGTTCTGGAAGAGGATGAAAAGAGGTTCGATACCTGCCTTATGAGTCCTCTGCCGCTGGCCCGCAGGCTCCTGCTCTCCGATACTTCATCGGCAGGGGTTTGAAAAGTGCTGGAAGTGGACCTAGACACAGACAGACTGCTGAAGTCCAGCACCGAATCAAGAGATCTGGAGAAGAACCAGAGCCTTTGCTGCTTCTGCTGGCGGGGGCTGGCGAGCTCGCCCTCATCCACCATCGAAGATGTGCTTTTCACCTTTCTGTGCTTTTCGCTGGAATCTGCGTCGTCGATTATGCTTTGGGTTCCGTCGTCTCGCTGTCTGGTCCGAGCTGGTCCTCTGAGGGCCGTGGATAGAGGAGGGTTGGGGTTCCAGGGTACGAAGATATCCTGCTTCTCAAACTTGCGTCTCTTTTGCTCCATGGCCCAAACGTAGATCATGATTCTTCCTCCCACCCGCAGGGTGCGGGCCATCTCCTTTATTGCTCTGATACGCCGCTCTTTGGTGGACATGTGGTGAATGACTAAGCAATTGAGAAATATTTTATCACAGAGGTAGTAACACAAATAGGATTTTATGTTTTGCAATTACACGTGTCAAACTGACTTTCCTTGTGAAATCATGAGACAGCATAAATTATAAAACATAAAATAAGCATAAGGTTGTGAATCAGGGTGTCAATGATAGAGAATACAGTTTGAAGACTGATTTTCTTGTGCTGAACTTAACCCAAATAATGTTTTTATTTTATTTTAAGATGATAAATTATGGATTGCCGTTTTACATCATTTTACAATAACTGTTGATAGTTTAATGGAATTATATATATGGTGTATGTATTTTTTGGTCTTTTTAATTTAGATATTTTGTTATGTTACCTTTTTATAATTTTTTAAAATATTTATATATTTTTGGGGGTTTAACAAAACATCAATTATGGATTAATGCAACGATTCAATTTCTAATGATATGATGCATCGATGCCACAAGTAAGAAAGTGATTTTTGATGCATAGATATCACATGATATTTGACACCACATCCTTATTCCTCATTTAGCATCCATCATCAAACATTGCCTTATTGTTGACTTGTATTCCTATGGTTCAATAAAACAAAGTTTTTGTTTTTTGCCATGTTAAATTCACAAGTTATTAAAATACAACTGCTACTGTTAACTAAGAACTTAATGTGCATATTGCAAAATTATAAAATGCAGGAAAAACATTTATTGTATTGTATTGTAAAAACTATTAAAGAACCGGTGTGTTTTTCTATTTTTTTGCTTTTTATGTTGGTAACAAAGTGTTAAATACATTTTGTGCATATAGAGTTTTTAATTTGAAACAACGTAATTTTATATTCATATATTAGAATATTATTTTGTTATTGTATTGTTCATTTATTTTACATAAACATACACACATATCTATTTAATATATTTATTTCTAAATGAGAACTTAACATTTTTCAAAAAACATGTTTTATTATGTTATTGTGTGTTATTTAGAATGCACAATAAAACATAAGCAATAAAAGTAAATTAAATAACTATAAATGAAACATTTTGTTAAATTCTTCATACATTTCACAACCGTTATAGGACGATCATAAATTTTTACTACGATAGTTAGGGCCGATATATCCTGTCAATCAACTGAGGACAGGAAAATGAAACACCTGTATACGGAAAATGTTTTACATTTTTGTTTTGTTCAATGTAAATAGTCAAAATTCGACTAACACTATCAGTGGAAAAATTAAGTATCAGAACATCAATTTTTAAGCTTTCCATTTCAAAGGCTTACATCTAGAAAAGATGTAAGATGTTCAAAAATAAAACTTAATCAAAACAGTATCTGCAGTTCATGTACCATTAATGTTCCATGCATTTAGAAGTGTTTAAACCATTATGAAACGGTGATATCATTGATGGCCACATTTATGTCACCGGGGATTCATGACGGGTTGCCAGGTGACCCATCTATACAGCCTGTCAACAAACACTCCCAGACCTGTTCCAAGAACGGCTAATCTCCTGTAACCTAGTAACATCTCTTTTTCTCCTTCGCCTCATGGAGCTTAAATACACATAAATGACAACCCTATGTCATATTAATAGATGGAGATTTCTAATAAATGGCTTGAAAATTAAATTACATTATTAATCTGGCTGACATTAATAATCAGATGAGATTTAGCTGTCAAATTTAAATCCCTATTAACCATTATAATAAGAATTTGTCATGGATAAGAGGCCTTTGCTAGATGTGACCTTTAAAGCCAACCTTTACTATCGAAATAAACATATCTGTGGACTAAAGTAGTTGTAAACAGAATTACCTGCAATAGAGAGCACTGCATCGAAACATGCGTCTCTGTAGGGTAAGTGTAGCCCATCACACAGTTGGACCTCATGGCCCTGACTCCACGCTGTGTCCACCAACGGCCGACACACGTCGCAGCCCAACTTAAAGATGTTCTCATTGATGTGCAGATATTTACCATTGCCACATCCTGTAAGATTACCCAAAAAAAGAATTCGTCATACAAGTATTTTTTTCCCTAAAAACTGTGGTGCACATTAAACGTCATTATGAAAAATTGCAGACGGAAAACACAGTCCACAAAGCAACATCCCATCTCGTTCCATTAACCGTAATTGTGTTTTTCAAAAGCAACACAGCGAAAATAAGACTCGACATGTTTTATTTCGGTCCTGAAGAACGTGACTGTGATCTCCCGGAGCACATTTATCATTTCGGCTGTGAGAAAAACATACCTACGTCAGCCACGATGCTACCAGGCTCCTGTTCCAGCAGGAACTGTTTGACCTTGGGCCAAGCCTTGTAACGGCTGTCATTGAAGTAGGGTGCGATCCTCTCGTACACACTGTGAACGTGTTCTCTCTCCAGCTGGCTGGCAGCCTCCTCCATGCTGCTCTCTATTAAACCTCACAGAGCATCTTCAGCACTTAGCCAAAGAATGAGACAGCGGGCCAGACACGAAATGAGACCCGGACATCCAGTTCTTTTGCTCTTAATGCCCCGGCTCCAAATCCATTTCTGTAAGGAGAGAAAAGGCCCACTCGCTAATGTAGCAAATCAATGACTGTTCTGTACATAGCTTATATTTAAAAAATGCAAAGATTTACAATACAACAGGCAACAATGCATAGTGCCGTGGCGCATTGTAATCGTGTAATGTTTTATGGGTAAATTCAATGGACACCGTTCGACCCAATAAAGGGAAAGCACCTGCAGGCATATAAGAGCAATGTTAATCTTTACAGTATTTTCTCATATACATATACATGGATTATATACATGGGTGAGCAAAACACAGTATGCATCTCTTACTGGCAAATTTCAGTATTAAAAACCCCTTGTATTGAAAATGTTAACAGTATTTTTTATGTTTTTGTGGTGGACAAACCATGTGCAAATTGATCATTCGAAACCACTGCTATTCTTAAGTAGTGTTTTCTACTAAATACTAGTAGCTATTTTCTCTATAAAGCTGAAGTTTTCATTCAACCCCTAATTATTCTGAACAGGGTAAGAATTCTATTTCCGGAATCTATACTTTCAAATCGAAATCTTTTAGTTTATCAAGAAAGCAGAAGCAGTGTTTTTGTTCTTTACCATATTATTTTTGGACGCAATGTACATATCTTCAACGATATTACGATGTTAAATCGCTCTTAAATGGGTATATAGAAGACGGTATTACTGCACCACATACGTTGCGTCATCAAACTCAACTGTGGCTTAAACGACAGATGTGCGACAAACTTATAATGTTTCGAAAAACCGTCACGAGCAGCTAGTAAGCTTCTCAAACGATACATCGAACTATAGTGATTAACCATCGTTTGGGAAATGTACGCTTGTTAAAGACATCATAAACCTGCAACCAATCACATCAACTCATCTGACACTGTGGATTTGCAGTTCGAATCATAGATATGCAAGGATGGCACGAACATTTTGGACCATCCTTGTGCCATCCATGAGTTGCGCTGTAGATTAAAGGGGGGTCTACGATTTCGGGTAGTCAATGTTGACAAATCACGGCCCTAAAACCAAAAGGGTCTCGCTCCATAAATCACCCGTTTTAACAAGGCTATTTTAGTAAGGGCCCTGTTTTAAAGCGGGAATAATTATTATATAGAGGAAAAACAATGAGATGCTCATAGAAGCGTTTTAAGGCATAAAATGATCAACCACAGGGGACATTACGCAAAAACATCCCATTAGTGCTACAATTTCACTGGACAACAACCAAAATTGCTTGTATAATTACCCATTAAGATGCTCCCACCCTCAAGGTCATAAAATGGGAGGAATAACTGATACCAAAACTGTCCAAAACAAGCCTTCTGGATTAAAACCTCACACTGAGATTCTGCTCTGTGTCTGATTAATTCAATGTTCTTATCCTTTCCGCCTGCATCATTTCACAAATTGTTCCTCTCCTTCCACTCCACCACGACAGCACAAGCACAGGAAAAAACAGCACACATCACTTATCCAGACGTCTAGTGGAAGTCAACACACGGCCGTACATCATCTGTCCTCCTACACATACACTGGATGTGTCAGGATGCTGTAAACAGAAGTGTAAAGAGGAAACAGCCTACGGTTCCACAATGTGAAAGCATGCACCTCTATCGATGCAGACTAGCTTTTGAAAACGCAAAGAGGATGTCGCTTTTCTAAGCTTTAGATGTGATTTCAAAAGCAGTGCTCTTTAAACTAAAAGCTTTGGCTTTGTGATGGTGTGTCGTATAGTGCTTGAAGAGGATCAGTGCTGCTGATGTAACTCAACAAGCTGGTTGAAGAATAAAGCCTGTATCTCTTGACATACCATTAAGATGCCAATACTCTCCTTTTTGTGTATTGCCATGTTTTTTATATTTTATTGTGCTAGAATGTCCAGCAACTTACGATGCAACTAATGTACAATTTAAGTAAATATAAAAAAACATATTCGGGTCAATGCAGTCGGATATATTTGTATGCAAAAATGTTCACAAATTTCCCACATTAGTAAATCCATCCAAAAATGTTACTTGTATTTAACTCCGTCCTTTTACAAAGATAGTTCACCCAAACAGAGAATTTTGTCATCATCTATCCACTATTTTGTCATTTTAAACCCTTGTCACCCAAATCACACAAAGGAAGATATTTTGAAGAATGTTGGTTACCCAAAATCAATGCCCCTCATTCACTCCTATTGTATGGACATCAAACCAATGCAAGTAAATCGGGACCTATGGTTTTCTTTTACCCACATTCTACAAAATACCTTCTTTTGTGGTGGGCAGAAGACAGAAAGTCATACAGGTTTGAGATGTCAAGAGGAAGCACATGATGACCGAATTTTCCTTTTAGGTGAGCTATCACTTTAATACATTTTAACAATACTTTTGATACTTTACTTTTTTGTTTCTATTTTACCGTATCCAATCAAAGAAATACTTAAAAAAATCCCTTAAACAAACCAAACAGTAAACTCCATCATGACATTTTCCTCTCTTATAACACTATGTTTTCTTTCAATTAAATCAATATTTCATGTCATTTAAATTCATGTTTACAGGTACCGTTGCGTATAAAGTGTCAGCCTTCGTGACATATAGACCCCTTCACATTTTTAAGCATATATTTACTTATCTTCGGGCCCAGTGTTGGACTCTTGCGGACCTGCTCAGTGTTGGAATGACGGATTTAATGCATTTTCATTTTTGTCGATTCTTTTGCTGTCTTGAAATTGATTTCAAGTGCAAGGGCATCGGGGTGAAATACGGGAACTTCAGGCAATTCATAAAAATATGTGCAGGAACACATGGAGCTGTTAAACTAATTGCCTTTCAGTCGGTTGAGATGTTGCGAGTTAGGAAGCGAAACTACGGATCAATGAGAGATCATTTTAAAGCAAATCCACATTGGATGCTTATCCACTCCACTGCATTTCAAATGACAAAGTTCAGTCAATAAACTCACCGTATGGCTGGCGAATGTTTCAAAGGTTCCTTTGGCCTGTTATAGATATTAAACAAATAACCGAAATCCATAACTGTTGGTCTATAACGTGAAACAAGGCTTTTGTAAAGGTGAAACGATCCATTGGGGTTTCTGGTTGAGAGCGGATTTGTCTTGTTTCATAATGCCCCAGTGGTTTAGGGATGTAGTCTGGTGTTACGTAAAACAAAAAGTTTTTTTTTTTGTTGAATCACATGTGACCACGAAGCAGAAATTCAACCAATTCATACTACAAATATTATAAAAGCATGTTGCTCTGAATTTTCTGCAACAAGGTTAGTGATCAATTCTGTCATGACTTCTTCACTGTCTGATTGTGGCAAACCTGTATAAATTAATCTGTTTGGAAAATATTTGGAAGAATGCTTGCCATCGAGTCCTTTTTAGAAATGACAAGGGTAGACAAAAGTCCCCCTGCATTTTATGTCCTGCTTTCTTCAAAATATATTATTTTGTATTTAATAAAATAATCTTTCATACTATTTAAGTCCATGGTAACTAAAAACTGTTTTACAAGCATTTCTCATTAAATACCTTTCTCATTTGATTTAGAACAAAGAAATGTATACAGATTTGGAACACGAAGGTGAGTAAATGTTGACAGATTGTTAGTTAACGTAATGGTTTTTCTTAAACACAAAATAAGATATTTTGAAGAAAGCAGGACATAAAATGCAGGGGGACTTATGACTACCCTTGTCATTTCGAAAAAGGACTCAATGATTATTAATAACTGTTTGGTGACAAGCATTCTTCCAAATATTTTCCAGACAGAGTCATTTCTACAGGTTCGCCACAACCAGACAGAGAAGAATTCATGACAGAATTTACTTACATCACTATGATCCCTTTAACAACCTAAACAGTTTCAAACACATTCAAACGGTACTGTGACCATCCCATGTTTAAATGGGCATCGTGCCACAAACAATTTGTTGTCCATCTGGATCCTCTGTTGGTTTGCAGTCTTGTTGAGACCTCTGATGGTCTCTCATTTTGGAGACTATTTTAAGATCGCACCCACTGATAGAAGGATGCGAGAAGAGCTTCTGAGCATCATCATGGTTTGCCGTGCACAGCCCTGTCAAAAGCGCTTGCAATTGTCCCCTCGATTCATTAAAACGCTCAGCTCGACGGGCATTATGTAAGCAGCTGCAAGCTGAACGCTGGGAGAATACAGAACAGTCGCATCTAAAATTAGAAGCCAGCAATATCTGACAGACAACGATTCTATTACAAACAGCGGATCTGTCCCAACACTGATCTAATGGAAAATACAATAACTAATGTGAGCTTGAATGGTTGCGCGGAATATCAGTATGCAGCTTTTCATATTGAATACCATTTTTATATTCATAAGATATTTTGAACATATGTCCTTTTTCACACGAGTACCTTGTGGGATTTACATGGTATGTTCTCAAATCCATTAAAGTGATGGTTCATTAAAATAGTGGTTTACTCACCCTCTTCTTTGAAAACCTGTATGACTTCCTTCTGCAGAATACAAGATATTTTGAAGAATGTTACCTATTCACTTGCGTCGGTTTTGTATACTCACAATAGAAGTCAATGGGTGCCACTGCTGTTCGGACACCAATTCTTTTCAAAATATCTTCTTTTAGGTCATGCAGGTTTCAACAAGAGGGCGAGTAAATGATTGGTGTTGATGATGAGTGTAAGTGATCACTTTTATACCCAATGGTATATTAAAGGTCAAATGAAAATTAGGAATGTGACTCTACACTTGTGATACAGGGGTACAACATTATAATCTCACAATTTCTCATCTTTCTTGTGCAAAGATTATAAAATTCAGATAAGTGTTTAAGAAATTAATAGCATTCAATGTTTGATATTCAACTATATAAAAACACTTAATAAATAATTATAATTTATAATAAATATAGTATTTAACTACAAAATAAGAAGTGTGTCATTAAGAAATAAATACAATGATTTTTTTAAATAATAATGATTTGGTTTCTGCACAAAAAATATATTTGTAAATATAATAATGGTTTGGTTTCTGCACAAAATAAATATTTTTTAAATATAATGTTTTGGTTTCTGCACAAAAAAAAATTATTTTTAAATATAATAATGATTTGGTTTCTGCAAAAAATAAATTATTTTTAAATATAACAATGATTTGGTTTCTGCACAAAAAAATTATTTTTAAATATAATAATGATTTGGTTTCTGCAAAAAATAAATCACTTTTAAATATAATAATGATTTGGTTTCTGCACATAATAAATAATTTTTAAATATAAATAAAAACTTAAAATAAAAATAAAAATTTAAAATAAAAACTTAAAATATAAATAAAAACTTAAAATAAAAATAAAAACTTAAAATATAAATAAAAACTTAAAATAAAAACAAAGCATTGAAATATTAAATATGATGACGTAAGTCACGTGCACACAACAGCTCAACCAATAGAATTAATTTCCTCACATCATAATTTGACACAAAATATTGTTACACAAAATGTTAAAATGCTTTGAAATCTAGTATAGAAATATACAAAAATAAACAACTTTAAGTTGTGCGTCCAGGTCCATTCATTCAGACAAACTGAAAGTTCCATCCCATGTTTATAATGAACACAACATCCCATCATGAACATACCGGATCCTTTCTGTCGCCCAGGATACGAAACATCCCACAGGAACCCGAAGCTTTACTTCACATTATTATATTCACTCGACATCCGAGCACAAGACAGCGACACAACAACGACTACACAACACTGAACAACACTACACAACAAACCCATGATCGCTGCGCTCGACCCGTGAACCGAACTGTGCTGTTCGACTCCCAAACAAATGAATCTTTAGAGTCGGTTCCTCAGAAGATTCGGTCAAAACGACTCGCAGGAGCCATTGAGTGCTAAACATGTATTTAAATATGAATATAATAAATATTGATTTGTGTTTTTTATTGAGCATTACACTGAAACATACAATTTGAGATTATGGTAACATTAATATATTTGAGTTAAATATTTCTAATAAATCACTTTTGCGCATAAACATGTCAATTTATTAAAATATAACATTATATGTATATATAAATATATATATATTGGAGCATTGCACTTAAATATATAATTTGAGAACAATGTAACTTTATATAATTTGAGTTAGAAAAATAAAGTATTTCTAATGAATCAATGTTGCGCGTTAACATGTAAATTTATTAAAATATTAACATTAAATATATATATATATATATTTTATATTTTTATATATTTTTATGAAGAATTGCACTTAAATATATAATTTGAGAACAATGTAAGTTTAAAAAATTTGAGTTAGAAAAATGAAATATTTCTAATGAATCAATTTTGCGCATAAACATGTACATTTATTAAAATATAACATTATATATATATGTGTGATTTTTTTATGGAGCATTAGACTTAAACATACAATTTGAGAACAATGTAAGTTTAAAAAATTTGAGTTATAAAAATAAAATATTTCTAATGAGTCAATTTTGCGCATAAACATGTAAATTTATTAAAATATTAACGTTAAATATATATATATTTATATATAGATTTTTATGAAGAATTGCACTTAAACATGCAATTTGAGAACAATGTAACTTTATAAAATTTGAGTTAGAAAATAAAATATTTCTAATGAATCAATTTTGCGCATAAACATGTAAATTTATTAAAATATTAACGTTAAATATATATATATTTTTATATATATTTTATGAAGAATTGCACTTAAACATGCAATTTGAGAACAATGTAACTTTATAAAATTTGAGTTAGAAAATAAAATATTTCTAATGAATCAATTTTGCGCATAAACATGTAAATCTATTAAAACATAATAAAACGTTGTATTTGTATATCTATTTTTTTATGTAGCATTGCATTTTAATACAATTTAAAAACACAACAACCATAAAACATTATAAACAAATATTTCTTAATAAATCTATCCTCGAGTCAAACGAACCGAGTCATTTTTTCACACGGACCCAAGGAGTCGACTCCCTACATGACTCGGATCTGCCAATGTTCCGAGAGTGATGAGTGAATTAAACCAAGAGCGCAAGAACACAGGGCGTGACATCCGCCGCTGTCATTGGTCGGCTGAGTCACGTGATCAGACACACAAACACACACACTACACATGTCAGTGCACTGTTGATGCTGAGCAGGACTTCCATTCACTTAATGATGACTCACACTTTCACTACTGTCAGTGATCTGAGGTTCAGAGAAAATGTGACAAATAATATTAAACAATAAAATATGAACAAGGGGTTCTGGTAGACAATGGGTGATATTTTTCTATATATATTGTCTGTTTATTTTTGTTTATTAAAAATGTATTTACATGAACCATTTGGAAGAAAGAATATGGCCTAAATAACATTATTCTTTAATTTAATTTAATTTAATTAAAAGGAGGTGGTGACTGAGAATTAAATCACATCTCTAAAAATGTGTGACACACGGTGAATTGTATGTGTGTGTGGATATATAAATTATTCTTAAGTTATACAAATGGTGTATTGTGATCATTCCTCCATTAATTTGTGCAGAAGCCAAAACCAGTGTTTTATTCTGAAATATCTTCTGTTATTTATAAATTGTGTAATGGCCGTAAGCGGTTTGCTAAAGCCAACAGGGAATCGTTTGTTTTTCATATGAATTGCTGTTAGAAGTGACTGGGGTTCTTTCTTAGTGTGGGTGTGTAAGAAATACATGCAAATTCTGTTCTGCACAGATTGTGTAATAGCACTAAAGCTCCTTAAATTTAGCTAATGAATGCAATCTGAATGATTTAAAAATGTGCCACACAATAGCTGGTTGCCAGATGCCTTACCATCGGAACATAGCATGACACATTTTTACCCTCTAAGAGAAACATTTTGCCTTGTCTGTGTTTAATGGTCATTTTAAGCCAAATGTAAGCCCAGATATTGGAAAGATTTAACCAGACTTTCAGAATAACAACAAACAATAGAAATCCCATTTGGAGTGAAATTTCCATTTAGTTTATATATTCACATGTGTCTTAAACATCTTTACCACTCTCTTAAATCCATTATCTTACACCATGAAACAAAACACCAACAACAAATTTATACAGAATATTTTTATTGATTCAGCAGACTGAAAAACTGGTTTAGATGGTGGAGGGGGAGCATCTCATCAATTGTT
This sequence comes from Triplophysa yarkandensis, assembly GCA_033220385.1. Taxonomy (NCBI): domain Eukaryota; kingdom Metazoa; phylum Chordata; class Actinopteri; order Cypriniformes; family Nemacheilidae; genus Triplophysa; species Triplophysa yarkandensis. The sequence continues at coordinate 12,936,926 of CM065675.1, forward strand.
TCCCAACACACAGCCAATATTAAAACAACTTCTCTATACCATCCACTTGATTACAAACACTGATAAAATCAATACTGGGCTGTAAAAAGTAACAAATCTGCGTTCATCATCAGACCAGTGTTTCTTTTATCTGCAGAGGCACATTTGCACATGCACAACCATATGCACAGGAGAATTACACAAATGAGACGGTTAAAAAAGGAAAGGATAAAAAGACAAACAAATAAAAAAGGAACTACAAAAGGGTTATTTATGTAGCACAGTACAGAATGATATACAGAAGACACACAGAACAGATACAGTACTGCTAATTTTTACTTTACTTGGACAGATCAGCTGGTGCAATATATTTAAAGCTGGAGGTAAAAGCTATACAAGTTGCTTCCCTAACTTTGGGTGGGGGGGAAGAGTAAGAGCCCAAAAACAAAACTATTTACATTTTCTTTTTCATAAGGTTAAGATCACATGGTCGGCACACGAAGCGAAAACGGAACACAAGTCATTGTGGATAAGTGGGGCAGAAGCGACGACATAAAAGACTGCAAAATACAGCTGAAGCAGATGCATGGCTCCGATAAAGTCCAAACTTTCCTCCAGTTCACTATATTCGAGACCTTTTTCTGGAAGGACTGACATCTCGAAATTCTCATGTGTTTTGTACTTTTTGATGCGCTCATCTTCGGTCCCTTCTTCCTGTCTTCCTCCGCACCTAGAAAGAGAACAACATTAGCATGTAAGCTTGAATAAAACAAAAATTACAAATAAGAAACATACAGTTCTGCATACACACAACTGCTTTTTATGAATTATTATTTTCTAGGATTACTCAAACACTTTATAATTTATAAACAAGGATACATAGAAATCCATGTAGGAACCAGGAAAGAACTTACTTTTGGAGAGGAGTCTATTGAATCATCCTCTTCTTCATCAGTCTGTTGAGCTGTGTCCATCTCCTCTTCAGACTCCTCCTGGTTTGCAGCAGCTCTGGACCTCCCACCACTGAATCAAACAAAATAAAAGAACTTAAAACAAAAAACAAAAATGCTACCATCACCACCAAAGGTATGTATCTAAGACAGCACTTGTGTACCTGGCTTTCTTTGCTGCAGTTTGTGATTTTGGAGGTCGTCCTCTCCTTTTCTGAGGCGTTGACTCCACAGAATCACTGGGGGTCTCCGATGCCTCCGCTCTGTTAAAATGACATTAACAGTACAGTCAACAGTTAGCTAATGTAATTAATATGATTTTTGCCATGCAGTTGTTGCATTGTAACAGTGTTCTCTAAAAATGCATCTAATGACCCATTTATAATTCATCCCAACTATTGCTTTTGTGCTCACTCACCTTGGTTTGCGTCCTCTTCTGCCTTTGGGTTTCACCTCCATATTCTCACTTCCTCCATCATCATCTTCCTCCTCCTCTTCATCCTGCTCTTCAATCTCTTCCTCTGCAGGTGGAGCTGCCTTTCTTCTACCTCTTCTACCTTTGTTAGGGGTATCATCCTTGGCGACGGCAGCAGACTTTGGTGGCCGTCCTCTGCGGCCCTTCTTAGGCGGGCTGTTCTGTTCGTCTTCGGTCTCCAACGTCGTCTCTACCATGCCACTGTCTTCACCCCACTGGTCTTCATTGTCATCTGTGCTCGTGTTGGCTTTCTTCCGACCCCGTTTGGGCTTGGACTCCTGTCCCTTGTCATCCTGGTTGGAGGCGGCGCCCCGCTTGCGCCCCCTGCTTGGCTTTTCTGTCTCAGATGGGCTCTTCATTGAAATATCCTCGTTCTCACTGTGGTCCACATCAGCAGTGTCCAGTCTGAGTGGGAGGAAAAAAGTAGTTAAATCAAATGGTTCGTAGAAGTCATGCTGTACTTGAATTTCTCTGTGCTTAGGTCACAAAAATTGCACTGAGAGGTACAGCCCGCAAAAACCATGTTACTGTCGATTTAAACAAAGACTTTCAATGAACCATAATCAGTCATGTATATATTTTATAAGGGCTCTTAAAAGAAGGACATCAATGCCACCTCCGGTGTGGGGTGTTGAAAGGCAGTCTGATTACAGAAAACCTTTCCAAGAGCTAGTTTAGACCACAATGGGAAATAAAAGCCAGATTGTGCTGTGCAAAAAAAATGATTTTAATAACAACATCTAAATGGATTCTGACCGCATGAAGTAACACAGCAGACAGCTCTCTTTTATCAGAGTCACAGTTTTATTATATTTAGAGATGGAGTGAGTTTCCTGTTATTTATGGACACCGCCATTAGTTTCAAAGGAAATTTGGAACAAGATTACCATAGTGTATATATCATGCTGTAATATGGCATTTTGCTTTTTGAAGGTGGTGATGTTTGCTGTTCAAACTATGGATGTTGCGATGTACCAGATATTGATTCAGATATTATGATCGGATCAATTGGTAAAAAACTGTAATTTTCAACAGACCTTCCTTTACTGCGTCCGGGTGAACTGGGGTTAGAGTTGCTGCTGGCATTACTGATGGTCTCCATGCGTGAGAGTTTGGTCTGGAGTTTTCCTGTGGCCGACAGGGGCTTGTTCACCGCTCCAAGCACGTTGGCTGCCTTCGGCTGAAGATAGCAAAGACAATCAGTTCGGTTATTAACCCTCAGCCCGAACAAACTTTGAGATATCGAAAAGAACAGAATACAAGTCATACACGTACCTTTCCTGGGGTGAAGAAAGATTTCATCTCAGGAGGCAGATAGTTTTTCGTGTTACTGAAATTCTAAAAGCCGGAGAGGACATTGAGATTTTAGTCACAGAGGTAAAAGAAATCAATTGTGCTGCTGGTTTTTGAAATTTCTATCTTTTTTATAAGTTGAAAGCAGACCTTGTCTGGCTGTGTGAAGTAGCGTGTAGGCAGTACTGGATCTTTAGGAGACTCTAAACTGTACGTTGTGCTCTTGGACATGACAATGTTCATAGCTACGTCGCACACTGTGTAAAGTTTCTGCATGAGAGAGATTTCATTGTGAATAAATATAAAAAATAGGTTTGTCAAACTTGTCAACGGGATACAAGTATCCAACATATACACTTAGAAAAATAAAAATATAAAAAACCAAGTGAGAGACATGCAAATTATAAAGCATCCCACGGTTTTTATTTCAGTGGAAAAAGAACATTACAAGTTGAGAGAACAATTTGTTTTCACAAGCTGACAGATGGATAATCAGTTATAAACATTCATGGCTTGTAAATTCTCTATATTCCCTGTAAATTGATTGGCAAGCATTTCAAAACAGTATTTTTGGACCATGATGGCAGATGACAGCAGCTGTTGTGAAAGTACACGAAAATAAACAAAATATTTCTTTGAAAAACCACAAACCTCATTTATCTTGGGATCATCCGGACACTGTCCATCTTTAGTCTGTTTTATGTTTTCTATCATCTTCCTGATAAATGCGTGACTGTTGTTCTCATTTTTGGCCATTAGGATCTCCAAAACAAACCACAAAGCCCTGCAGGAGAGCGAGAGAATAAGGCACCATCTTTAAGATTAAAGGCAGATGGCAACACTCAAACATTATTTAGCTGCTATTTGAGTATCTAGCCAAACATCTAACAACCTCCACATTATTCCACCATTTGAAACATCTGATAAACAATATACTTAGAAAAAAATAATAGCTTGCTCAAATGACATTGCTAACAAAACACTGACAACCAAATAACTATATAGACAAGACAGGCTTTTGTGGACTCACTCTTTGATGTCTTTAAGCTGCTCAATGTCCTGGACTTTCACATAGTCTGGGTCGTGGACCAAAAGGTGAATCGCATATGGCACCACATACTCTGGCAAGAGCGATATCAGCTTCTCTGTAAAATAAACAAATAAGATATTGTGATAATCTGAGTGATACAAACACCTAAGACCCAAGACATTGCACAATAGTCTTTGGCTCATAAATATGAATTACAATTGGAAAAAGACTCACGTCCTCCAAGATGCTCAGACTAACAAATCAAAATGAAAAGGCAGACGTGCCGTGAATTTATTCCAAAAGAAATAGATGAACAAAGCCAGCACAGCGGACAGATGAATCCAACTGACATAACAGACCGAACCAAAGGTTCTGCTGCATAATGACACATATATAACTAATCTATAAATGTTCATTGTGTTGTATTATTAAACACAAACATTAAAAGTCAATGAGCTTTCTGGGAGTCTATCCCGTGACCTAATGTACTTTCTCCAACACCAAATTCAACTTATCTTGAAAATAAGCAAATTAAAAGACAAAATTAAAATTATTTATGCATTTATAAGACAGGCAGTCCATACCACTGACTGCCGCGTGCTGTTTCAGGTACTCTCGTCTTAGATTTATGTTCTTGACTAGGCACTGCCGGGCATGCGCTCTGCGCTCCTTCACTGGGTCTTTGGCACAGAGCGTAAATACAGCCAGGTACTCCAACGGCAGACGCAATCTGCATAAGCCTTTGTGTAACTTCTGAGCAAAAGCCTGTCGAACCTGGTAGCACTCATCCTGAGAAAGACAAGACATTTGGTGATGATTTCATTCTAAACAAGCAACAAAATATATAGTTACTTGGGTAAAGAGTTTGATCAAAGACACTACATCCCAACCCTTTGGTTTCCTGTTAAAATTTAACACAACCAAAATCCTGTGAATGCAATAAACATTATACTTGAGGGATCTGACAATGACCATAAACCCTGAAGCTCAACTGACCATCAAAATAAATGTTTGGGCAAAACTAGTAATCTGGTACACAGTGAATTAAGTACTTATAAAAATTTCTAATCTGTATGACTATCTTAAGTCGTTAAAACACAAAATAAGATATTTGGAAGAATGTTGCAAACAAAAAACTTGAGTTGGCTTTGAGCACCTACTAAATCAACAGGAACCAATAGTTTTTGGTTTCCACAATTCCAGAAGTCTGGTTATAATGTAACAGGGCACATAAATGATCACAAAATCTTAAAGCAATGGTCATGAGACCCATCAAAATAATGCTATGGGATATTTCTTCATCTAGAGAATAGCTAATAAATTCGCCATTATTGCACCCAAGCAGCAGTAAGATTATTGTCACGCTTACGTTGATGACGAGAGCACAGAGCTGGAACTGTTCCAGGGTGACAATCTCATGGTAGCACGGCTCCTGAGCGAGCCGAAGTATAGCGCAGCCGGCCGCCAGCCGTAGACGAGACATGTCTGGCTTCCTGCACACCCACATACAGGAAATCATCATTAAAAGTCATCCCCAAAATGTAATTGTGCGCTACATTTGATTTAACACTTATTAAAGTAATCTTCTAGAACAATATACTATACTAGTGACCACTCACCCCATCTTTCCCTGTTCCGTCAAGTCACCATCGCTGCTCAAGATGGCCGTGAGCATTCTAAGAGTCGAGTTGCCAGATTTACTCTGGTTGTTTTTCACACCAAGCAGCCACCTCACCATCAGTTTAATACCCTGAATCTGAGGAACAGAGAACCATTAACACCCTGCTGCTTCTCTAATATCTACTCTTATGACTGTAGCCATTCATTTCCAACCGTGTAAACTACAACAGTTATAATACAGAGACTTTCTGGCTCTAATGCTGCAAAGAAAAAAGAACTGAGGACAATGTCTTTCTGATCAAAACTCAATGCAATGCTTCATCAAGTGATAAATAATAAATGGCAACATTAACAGCAAAGCACATGTGGCGTCTCACCTTAGCTAACGTTTCAGGTGAAACCTCATCGTCTTGAACCCACAGTTTGGTAGTTTTCTTGCCAGCAACCTTCAATGAAAAAAACATTTTGCAATCCATTTTGTGATGGGTGCAGAAATGACTCTTCAGCTTTAAAGCGTGTTATCTTCACCATTACTTTAAATGTAGTCATTCATATACAACATCATCAAAACCTCATCATCATCAAGCTTATTCCAGAACAGAAAAATGGTGATGATATAACTCACTCGATCGTTCATTAGCAGGTCTTTGACGATAAAATTGGCCACTAAAGATTTGAGTGGAGCTGCGAACTGTTCGGGGGCCAGCATGGCCAGGTGTCCCAGCGTTGTTAACGGTGTGATGAGCTGCTCCATGTTCTCTGTGTCAAGACCTTTATGAAGGGGCTGTACAAAAAAAACAGGACATTTGAATTTAATTGAGCAATGAATCATTTCTAACGTTAGAAGCTTCATGTCAGAAAAACACACTTTAAAATTGTGTTACCTCAAATATTTGTGCGAAGTGAGTGTCTCGGTTGGTGAACATAGCATGTATGCAATGGATGGCATATTTGGCCTGCCGAGGAGGACCTTTCTTGGCTTTTTGCTGCAGTACTGGTAATAAAACTCTAGGGGGGGAGATTAAAACAAGCATATGTAAATCCCGTCCTGAACAACAAAAAACAAACATGAGTGGAACATGATTTGGACACTTACAAAACCAATGTGCCAAGACAACAAAGCATGTTAACACTTGAAAGAAATCCTTTCGAATAGTGGGCCGGATTCAAACTTACGATTTGATGTGTGGGAAGCTCTCCTCGAGTTTGCTGCCTGTGTTTTTGAAGATCTGCAGCGCGGCCTCAGCGACCTTCTCGTCGTCCATCTTTAGACAACCCAGCAAAGATTCAAAGGTCTCGGCAGAGTGAAATGAAACAGGGTGGGTGAAGGACAGGACCTGATTGGTATAAAGATAAATTAGTAGAGCAACACAATCAAAAGTAACTTTCACATATAACAAATTCAAGTATCAGAGCAATGAGACAAATGTGTTTAAAAATGTTTGAAGATTTCCATGATACTATTTACAAATCCAAAAATATTCACAAAAGTTTTCACTTTTTCAGTTCTTACATTAACATTTGGTTGAAATGGTTTCCTCAAACTTGAAAATAGCCTTTAAATTAGTACAATATTCATTTAAGCAAATTTCTGCCAAAATTAATTTAATAATTAATATATTAAATCCAAAATTAAATCATTTTTTGCAAATGAGGTCACGCGCATATGCTTTTCAACATTTCTCTTACCTTCAGCAGCTCCAGACCAGCTCGGATTGCTTGATCGGTTGGGACTCCCTCATCTTCATCATCAGCAGTCCCTTCTATGGATTTGTTCACTTGTTTGATGAGTGCACTGCATTATGAGAAATACAGTTAATGAATGCTGCTATAAGATCACAACCATTCTCATCAGTATTAAAAATTCACTGTACCTGATGGATTCTGTGTCAATATGGACAGGTGCTATCCTCTCCAGTAAAAACTTCACCATCTCCAGGAAAGGGTTGCTGGGCTGTTTGGGGCTGCCCAACTTTTTGGTAACATCTTTCTGTGATTAAAAAAAAATTAGTCAACTTGACCTGCAAAGGTGATACCCTTCATGTGGTGAGCCAAAGTGTTCTTACCACGCAAACCTCTGCCTGCTTACACGAGCAGGATGGGCTCACAAGGGTCTCCAGCTGCTTTCTGATTTTCTCATCCTCCTCAAGAACCTGTGCAAGCTTTTTAACAAAGTCCTGCGTCTTCCCAGGGTCCGGAAGATTCCCTTAAACACAAACAGAGAAACTTATCTTCTGCTACACTGCAAATAAAATTTCTGACAGGAGGTTATTGGAGTTTATGTTTTGGGAGACAAAACTACTTACTTGTGATAACCATGACCTTTGAGAACACGGCCTTGCTGTATGAGTCCGACTAGAAATAAAAAGTCCAGCAGGTAAAAAACTCATTCAAGAATGTTTGTTCACAGGAAAAAAACATCAACTTACTTTTGGCTGTTTTACAAGATCCAGAAGATCTTTGACATGGTGTCTCAGCATATTTTGACACTTCCACATTTCATTCAAAGCTCTGTTTTAGGAAGCAACCAGAAAAAACCAATGTCAATATTTCATGTCCCGTTACTCTGGTGCTTTTACACCAAGGTCACCAAGTGTCCTCTACATGCAAGTGATGCATTTCTAATATATTGCCAGAGATGAGACACTTTAAGTATACAAGACAAAACAAAAAATGAATGAATGAATTTGATCTTGCTCTTAGAAACCATGCTTAAGTTGGAAAATCCAATTTCAAACCCAAGCGAGCATTAAATTTACCTATTAATTTGACTATGGTTTCGATATTTGTGCTGGTGTTACTCAGTGAACATTAAAGATGTTATATAATCACAGAATGTTCTTCACATTGTGTAGAATGATTTTATGCATAAATAGTAAACCCCCCAAAAAAGTGACATTAGGTGGGGTCACATGTTTCACAATAATAAACCAAGCATTACTGCACCTACTTCACAGCATTTCCATCCAACGTGGCGTAGAGGTAATACAGACACTTCATCCTCTCTGCCGTCTCCAGATTGTGCGGCACTAGATACTGGGCAAAAATCCTCTCCACGAGTAACCTACCGCAAAAACAAAACATCTGCCCTTCAAGTACATCAATCATGATTTGTTTAACATGAATTCACATTCCATTAGGATGGCTCATTAGTTTTTTTAGACATGTTATTACCCAATTTCAAATGAGAGTGCTGAAAGGATGACACATTAAATTGATGAGCCAATCAAAACACAAGACTGTATTCCCACACGGTTGCTCTCACATGCATGAATGATGCAACAACATAAAAACTAACTCAACAATACAAACCACAACATGAAGCCTCAAATAATTTCCGGACAGGATACAGAAATGTGCTTATAAACAAAGCCCAAACAAGCATTACCAATAATAGTGTAGCCATCCCAAAACTCAATGAAAACCTTCACATATATTGTGCATTAAGAGCTTTGCAGATTTGTTCGACAGAGGTTCAACTGAGGATTTTCACAGTGCTCTTGTACTCCAAATCCGAGCACTCAGAGAAAAAAGCATTGCTTCCGAGAGCCTATTATCTCATTCGAGAAATTCCAATAGGGATCAAACTCCTGAAATAAAGTCTAAACCAGTACAAAACTCCCCTGAAGCTTGTGAAATAATGAATATTTAATGCTGATCAGTCGACTGGCAAACCCATATGACAGGTTTGGTAGCATCTGCATTATTGAAAAGATTGTACTGTTAATCAATAGTTTTTAAGAGCCAGCAGTTTATGAAAGACTTAACACAACCCAGCAATAAAATTGGGCTTAATAAAGGCATTCTGCTAAAGACAACCATACTAAAGACAATCACCAAGATGTGAAACTCTTTCATATTTCATGCTACCGTAATATAAAAAGAAATAAATGGTGGTCAAGTTTACCCTAGAATTTCGTTGTCCAGCATCCTTGTAAAATATCACATTTTAATTATAAATTAATTTTACCTACTTTGGTAGTCAATTTTAGAAATAGATATTTATAAGAATGCTTGAAACAAACTACCATAGAAGGAAAAAAATGGCAGTCAAAAATACCCCAGACCTTTGTTGTCCTACATTCTTTAAAATATTTAATTTGGCTTTTAACAGAAAACACACACACACACACACACACACACACACACACACACACACACACACACACACACACACACACACACACACACACACACACACACACACACACACACACACACACACACACACACACACACACACACACACACACAGTAATTTTATCAAATTCTGAAGCCATTTGGATAGAAAGACATCTAAAAGAATGCTTAAAAACAAAAAGGGATGCGTTTCCTGATAACGAATTGATCTTAGCCTTTTCTACAAGTTATTTTGTGAATCTTTGCTATTATTTAACATGCGTTTTCCAAAAATGCCCTTTGAACAACTGCACGTAGCTCTGCATTAAGTGCTGCTTATAAATCACTATCAATTGGTCAAGTGCAACAATTTCACACTGCAGAAAGGCTCAAGATAATAAGTCCTTTAATTTCTTCTTTAGCAAGTTTAAAAACATAAATTCATTTGAAATATTGCACTGTTAAAGCATTTGTCTTGCTCCAGTCTTGCATTAAACAAATTCTAACGGTCCTTTTTGAAAATGACATTAGCATCATCTTTGATATTTATATGAAACCTTAAGTATTTGAGTAGATTTAGTTATCAATGTGGCTCTACTTTTTTCCCTGAAGTAATACGGAGCGCAATTTAGGGAGGCGAACCTACGCTTTCAGGCTATTCACAAGTCCAGTGGTGGTCTTCTCTTTATGCCACAAAAGTGCTCTGCTGTGATAACAGTAACAGCTTGTTGCACAAAAGTTTCAGTGAGGACAAGAGTGCCCTTGGACACCAGGAAAGAAGATGAAGAGGTGGAGGAAGAGAATGAAGTTAAGATGCGACTTCATGATGATCAACCAAGACATGTTCAATACATGACTGGTTTTCATGCATGGCAGCAATTATCGACACATTTTTTTGAGTTTCTCCTTTATGTGTGTCATCTTTGCAGGACATTAAATACTTTTGTTAAATACAACATTTGTACAACCCTTGAGATGTCCATATACAACTGTTCACTCTGACTTTTTTTACTTTATTCATTATTATTTCTATATTCAATTGTGCAATGAGTGGAGAATATTAAAGAACAAAAAATATAGCTACGAAAAAATAAAAAATGACTGAAGAGTAAATTTTAGGTGCAATTTGCTGGTTGTCCAAAACGCTCTGGGCTTATCACAATTGTCCTTTTTCCAACTATAGTGGTTATTCATCCATTATAAGCATTCATACAAATATCTTTCTTTGTGTTCAACCATACAAAAAGATTTATACAGATTTGAAACAACTGGGGTCATGAAATTCATGGAAAATCCCTTTAATTCCGCTTTACACAAACTTGTTGTATCCGTTCCGTACAAATTAGTATTTGTATGTAATTTAAACTTAATTTTATTTGTTATTTAAGTTTTGTACTATGTTAGAAAGATTGAATTGGATTGCCATTTTGTAGTTGCATATATTTTGAAAAATCCACTGTTGTATAAGCTATGTCAACAGAAAAAGAAACATACACCAAAAGAGATCTTCATTGGATCAGCACAACTCACCTATCATCTATGCTGTTCTGGTAGTAAATGTGGAGCAGTTTGTCTTTGATCCATGAGATCTGTTTGGCCGCCTCTTTGCCTGCCTCCGCCTGCAGGGCGTATTTCTTATAAATCTGAGCCAGGCCCATCATTGCCTCCTTACGGACTCGCCACTGCAACACAAACCCACTCAGTCAGGATTATTACTTTTCAGTATGGAATACTGTGCCATTCAAAACAAGCATTTTATTAGACAAGTTCAGCTGGACTGTAACAAGGCAATGCAATTTTAATATAGAAAAAGTTTCATTTGTTTTGAATTCAAACAGCACTGAAAGCAGGATTCTAGAAGCACCACCAATGGCTTAAAATGATGTTTAGTGTAGGTTTTTAGGACAAAAAATAAAAATTACACAAATTGTGCACATTATAGAAGCTGAAAAGACACATTCTTGCATAAAAACAGCTTTTGAATTTAGACCTCCATAAAGGGAATGATTCTCGGTGCGCTTTGACTGCTGGAGTGTCATTTGTCCAGGCACAAAGAAGGGCCTTCAATTAAATTTCTCCCAGAAAGCGTTTTGAAAAGGCTCAGGAATGGTTATGTGAATTATAGTCCAATTTATACTGTTCAGTCCCCTCAAGCTCGGTTGGCCAAAGGAGACCGCTGATTTAATTATAAAGAAAAGAAATGGAGTGTCTGGAAGAAACAAGAAGCTAATGTATTCCAGCTCAGCTATAACTGCAATGTTTTCAAGGCCTCTGTTTATTATGGGTTACTGATAAAGTATACGGATATTACAATAAAAGAATAACTTCACGGTGAGAACATTGAGACAAAAAATAAGGATTCAGACTAAATTTACTTTTTAAATGACATCTGAGCAAGGATTCTGTGATTTCATGGTCCGATTCCCACGATATTGAAATCTTTGTAGTTACTATCTAGTCACAACATTCAAAATATCCTCACAGCAACTATGTGTGTTAAGGCTTAAGTTTTAAACCCTTACCCGCTTGTCAAGCGTTCTTTCTCTCACAAAGTTCAGCAGGTGGTCATTGACCAGCGCTAGGTCCTTTTTGGACGCTGTCACAATGGACACAATGACATCATGCCGAATTGCTTCTTCTGGATCATGTGACCTCACTTTCAAGTACTCTGCAGAAGAAAAATCTCAATGTAAGAATGGTTGTCAAAAGGAAACCAACAGAAAAAAACTGATTCAAAGCAGTACCTGTGAGATCCTTTGCCAGGTCTGGATGGTTCATTAAGCAATGGCTGGCAAACTTCACACATTCCAGTCGAACAGGGACGTGAATGTCGTTGAACCTAATGGAACGCAGATGGTTAACATTATCTGGTTCTTAAAATTCAATAATAAGTCAACGATAAAGCCTGTCGTGAAGGAACTTCACCTTCCCAGATAGCATTGCCAAAGAGGTTTGTTCTGTGATGCAAGCTCGGAATCTTTGGCTCCGAACATCTTGGCCAGCAGCTTCACCACTTGCAGGCGTTCATCATTATCATTACTCTACAAAATACATGGGTACAGTCATTACGGCATGCAGGATGAATAAACCAATTTTAGCGATTCAAGCACCCTGTTATTGTGTTATATGTGTAAAAACAAAAGAACAGGATGAGTTGATGTAACAAATAGTACATGGCGCTCATGATAGGCTGATAACATTCATACATAAATCCTGAACTAAATCTGCTTGAAATGTACAAACATTTAATATCCAGCCAAAATAATGCAAAATAATAGCTTTTGTTTGTTTTTGATTTTTCAGGTTACTCTAAAGAAGGGAAAAAGGAAATGGCTCTTGGCTGCAATTTTCACACATAAAATAAAAAGGAAAGACATGTTTTGCTTTTCAGTAAGCAGAACAGAAAATAAAAAAAATCAATATCAAAACAGAAATGTGGTTCAAACACTTTCCTTCATAACTAATAGTGCCAAAGAAACAAAATAGGTTTTTTTTCCCCCTAACCGACACAGAACAACATGTAAACCAATAAAAATAATAATCTGGCCTTTCAAGGGGTAGTTCACCCAAATTATTAATCATTGTGATCATTAATTTATTTCAAACCGGAAGGTCCTTTTTTCCTGCAGAACACAAAATATTATATTTTAAAGAATGTTGGTAACCAAACAATTGTGGTTCTTACACTTTTTTTGCATAGACAAATAACCAGTGTCAATAAAGTATTATTAATAGGTTACCAGCATTCTACTAAATATCTTATTTTGTGTTCTGCAGAAGAAAGTGATACAGGATTGACTTAACGAAAGGTTGCGTAATGATGAAAGATATGATTTTCAGTTTATATATTAAAGTTTTTTTGTCGTTTTAGAACCCCAGAAGCCACAATAATAGCATGACTAAGTCGTAAATAAAGCACATGTTCAATAACATCAATATGTGTTACTCATAAACAATCAAAGGGTTTGTACAGCCTACAATAAAATCTCATGAAGACACAAACGAGTACATTGCAGGAGGTCAAACATCTATAAACAAGCCCAAAACTATTTGTAAATATATCCTCCACATTTTTAAATAAATAATTTAATAAGTATTCCATTTAATATTACATAGATATAGGATATTATACATTATCACAATTTAGAAAAAGGAAAATTATTGCTTATCAGTACCAATACCATCATTATCACCCATATGTTTTCTTATAAAAGCCAAAAGAAATACAAAAAACCCTCAGGCTTTTAGCCAAGATTCAAGCCGACAGAACAGCATGTGAGGTTAACACAGTCAATCACAGCTCTCTTACCTTTAGCTTAAACTCCAGCTGAGGCAGTACAGACAGCAGTAGATGGCTGTCGATGTTGTAGAGCTCCAGGATGAGGTCGAAGACGTGTTCCGACAGATCACTTACAGACGTCTTTCCTAACATCAGCACCTGGTTAAAAAACTAACAAAACAAATTTAGATCTAAAAACTGTACTGTCTTTTTATGAGAAACAATGCACACACAAAAAATATGTACATAAAGCTTGTTAGTTAAATAAATATGCTATTTCAATTTTGTGTATATGCAAGTAAAAACATTAAGTGAATCTGATTAACTCAAATATTTTTATTGGAATTCATCCAAGAAACATAACGTGTGTATTTATAAATTAATCTAGATTAAAATGGCTAATTTGAATTCTGTCAAAGGCAGAATATGTGTGTTACCCAAATAATGACCAAAAGTAAGTCATTGCATAAGGTGCAAACAACCTTATGTCGCGTTCACACCAGACGCTTGTAGTTTGAGGCTTGAACATTTAAGTTTATTCCCCGGTACAATTTGCTTCATTCGCGTCCAACACGTCATTCGTGATGGGGGGAGGGGCTTCTGCCAGGGGAGAGGCTTTTTTCAGGGGAACTCATCAACTTGTCAGAGGAAAAGTCATTTTATTGTAAAATAAAGTGATTAAACTTAATTTGACGGCTTTAGTTATAGTCTCAATATGTGTACAGAGCTCAAATTGAGTAAAGGTAAAAAAAATTTCCTCACTCAATTTCTTCCAGTAAATGTCACTTTTATTCCTGTCTATGTTAAGGTATAATAAGAGTATAATAAAAGTATAATGCGGATTTATAAAGCTCTGTGTTTCCACATAAAGCCCTGATGACTTTCTCCTCCATGTTTGTTTTAGATAAAGCAAGCTCATGATTGAGTAACACGGTGCGAAATTTCGCCAAAGTTAAAAAAAATTAACACACACGATTTGCGTCCAACGCACCGCAGGAAATCTACTCGCGTCTCTGCATTGACTTAACATGTAAATGACTCGCGCCTTACACTCTATTCACGTCTGATGTGAACGCAGCATTAGTCTTGTCAAGGTTTCCATTGAGAGGTTCCTTAAAAATAAATCCGGCAGCTTCACAGGTGCATCATGTTAGCACGTCACGTGATTTTTTTATCGCCCGATAAGAGTCTCGCGTTAACGCAGCACGTTAAAGCAGATAACGGCCCACCACTAATATACACACACATATATACATATATATATGTTATACAATATATTAAAAAAAAAAAATATTTGAGATATTAACTGCTGGACTTTTTATAAATTAATACTTTTGAGAAAACCTACTAAATTATTATAAATATATAGTAAATATAATTTTTTGATTTTATAAAACCCCAAGAAATGTTTTACAGTGTAGTGCACACCACATGAAGCTTTAATGTCTTACATCAACCTGCCATAAAACTCAAAATAAGCTTTGCAGTAAATAAAAAAGTGAGTTTCTTTGGAATGACAATTCAATATGGCATAAGGTTGAATCTCAAATGAAACAAACTGAAAGACCTGTAATGCACCGAAAGCCTAAAAATAAATGTGCAGACAACAGATACACAAAAAATCAGATCTCAATAGATTTATTACACTACCAGACCACAGATTTTTTTTCTGTATTTAATGAGCACAGCAGGGAATAGAGTTCACAGCATAACGGCACTGCTTAGTCCTCCGGGTGTCTCTGAAGAACATGTTTGAGCTCAACATACCGTTTCAGAAAGAAATGCACCTAATCTGTGGTTAAAGCTGCAAGCCTAAACGAGTTTCTGATTGCTTTCAGGGTAAGAGTCAACACGTTCATTAGGAATAATTTGAGATTTTAACAAATGAGAAGACCTTTACAAATCCATTTAAGTCAGCACAATTTTGACACGTCATAGGGTACATGTTCCAAGATCGATAAACCGCAATACATCACATTTATACTCACATTTGTAATGTATGGCTCGATGGCTTGAGCTGTTCTCTTCAACAAAGCTTTGGCCAAATCGTATGCTTGCTTGTTGAGATTCTGTAGAATAAAGCAAAAACATAATTGTAAAAGAGAGTAATGGTTGATAGCTCTGGATGTGGATGTCTTACATACCTTGTGAGCAGGCACCAAGTTCACCAAAACAGTATCCAGAAGTTCCTGTGACACAGAGTCACCTTCGCAAACAATAGAGCTCATAAGATCCACCATATGCATATGGACTTTCTGGTTGTGCCCATTGCTATACAACACAAACAATAAGAAACATTAAATACAAGTAACAACATAGATAACAACAAGATGGGAAACAAACGCAATGGGGTATAAAATAAGCACTTTTAGGTTTGTACATGTGACAGACTTCTGCACACATACGACATTCACGACTGAGTGAACATCAGCGGCTGAGATTAATAGCCCCCCATATGCAGCCTTTATATTGCACAGGATTCCCACCTGGGACTTGCACACATCATTGTCATCTGAGTGAATGCATGGAAATAATATCAGCGCATGGGAGGCTGACAGCTCATTAGAAGTTAACAAATAGACTGCAGCTTCCCATTTACATCTCAAACAGAAAACGGTAAACCAAGAAGGTGCTTTATTGAATCACAACAGCCATTATGTCAAGATACGCAGCTGTACGGCCTGACCGAGAGGCGGTAGACACCACAGGCAAGTCAAGTTTTATTAATGTAGCGGTATTTCTGTTTAGCCTTCCCAGAAAGTATTATAGTTTCTAAAATGACATGAAATCTTTACTAAAGCGTTAGAATTTGCTCAAATCTGCTTATGCATTTAAATACCACCTGTTCTGCAAATTAGGGAAATGTTATTCATGTGGTGTTTTTTTGTTTGAAAGGGATGGATTACAGAAAAAATGTTTTGTCATAATTTACTAGATGATGTTATAAACCTTTAACCAATCACATAAACTCATTCTGTCTTGTGGAAAGGAATAGCACACAGATTCAACATGTCAGCTCTCAGTTTCACTTTCTGTTTTTAAGCATCCGTGACTGGCAAGTGTTATTGAGTGGAGGCATATTCATCTGTCTGTGTATACTTAATGAAGCTGAGGTGTACACTTGCATTCAAACACATTAAAGGCAAATACTTTTATTATTTCATAAAGTAAAAAAATCAATTTAATTCTGATGTTCAAAGATTGGATAAAATGATCGACTTTTACAGAATTTTAAATAGAACACACTTACTTAATCACTTGGAACAGTGTTCTGTAGAGCTGAGTAAATATCTCATTGCTGTCTTCCAATTCAAAGCAGATGTTGTAAGACTTCACCCAAGCAATGTTCTAGAAAGTCAGAAGAGAAAAGAAAAGGTCAGACATTGCTTTAAAATCTACAAGATGAGCTATAGATTGCTGCTTGGATGACGTACCTCCAGCAAGTAAAAATATCGATTAAACTGGGCACTCTTGGTGTCTTCCAAACCTTTCAGCTGGCGAGTTATGAACATGAAAATATCCTGAGTGAAACAGAAATGCAGAGTGAATTTAATATCTGAAGCACCTGCAGAGGCATGAGCACACAATACATTTGATGTGTTATTTCTTCTAGCTACTCTATATTTGTCCTCTGTTCAAGGTTTTAATGCAAATCACAAACCTTTAATTTATCGGGCGATGTGTATGGTGCTTCGGGGGCATAGATGCGAAAGATATCAGCTAGACAGCAGGCAACAAGCAGCCTGACATCTTTGTCTGGATGTTTGAGGAAAAAATCAGAGGCAAGGTGCAAGGCCAAGTTTAGATAGAGCTCCTTCTCCTCCTCGGAGTCCT
Organism: Triplophysa yarkandensis; assembly: GCA_033220385.1. Classification (NCBI taxonomy): domain Eukaryota; kingdom Metazoa; phylum Chordata; class Actinopteri; order Cypriniformes; family Nemacheilidae; genus Triplophysa; species Triplophysa yarkandensis. Next base: position 12,954,505 of record CM065675.1, read on the forward strand.
GGTCCATATCCATGAAGGTTTTCACCACCATCTGAGATTCAAAAGCAGCACAGACATCTGAGTCAACTACACATCCATCTAACAGTGTGATGCAAGACACGCTTAATCGGAAACACACCTTTACTTGGCAGTCTCATTAAAAACATGTGACAAATGCACAGAGGGAAAGAACACTATCTACAAGCTGTAAAGACCCAATGAAATACGTGCGGAAAAATTGCACAAGTGCCAATTCTTACCTTCAGTCTCCGCACCATCTCCTCTTTTGAGATCTTATCGGAGATCTCCTTCACCCCCGGTGGGTAGGTGATCTTGCCATCCGTGGCTCGATTCTTGGAGTGAGCCATGCTCTCCAATCAGTGCTCTCTGAAAAAACACATAAAATACATCAGCAGCAAAACAAGACCTTTTAATTTACGAATGCAGCATTAATCCAATGGACTCCTAGTGTGAATTTCACTCTGGACTACACTGAGACAAACTGAAGGAAAAAGTTTGTTTTTGGAAAATTACAGGATTGCAGCCAAAACCTCAACTCCTGTGTATGGTTTAATATCAACTGCACTATAAAACCCTTTAGGAAAGAGCACTCTCATGCACAACATTATTAAACATCCCATAGAGACAGCTTAAATTCAAAGATATGCTGTCATTTAATGTAAGATGGCATGTAAACTTCCACTGGCTTACCAACTAAACACCACACCCACATGAATAACAATATCTTAAGGAAACCCATTCTAATAGAAATAGTGGTCAACTCAATGAATCTCACTGATTTGTAAATGATGTGCATGTTCCTTAAGAGTTATCGGTTGAGTTATAAAAAAACATTTATGCTTAATTAAATTACGAATAATGAAATACTAAGTCTGCACAATACCTTAAAAAATTGTGATTACTTGCTATGTAACATGACACGCAAAAATTCCTACAGTTTGTCGAAATGTAATCAATAATGTTTCAAAGAAAATGATCATCAATAAACATGACATTTTCTGACAAATAGATTTCTCTGTTTCAATCAGTCAGATTTTAGATAACTGGTAAAAATGTTGAAGGGGTAAAATTAGCACTAGTACAAGAAATTTTGGATAATGTTTTAAGAATTTTTGGTATTGACTTTTAATGTATAAAGACAAAAACACTGAGATATTTCTTAATATATCTCCTTGTGTTTCCTAAAAAGTGTCATATACAGGTTTTGAAATAAATGATACCTCAATTTCTTATTGTGTGATCTTTCCCTTTAAGGGATAGTTCACCAAAAAATAGGGATGCTCCTATTGATCGTCCGGAGATCGCCATCGGCCGATTATCACATTCTATGACTCGATCGGTACTCGCTAAACTTGGCCGATCTTATGAACCAATCTTAATTAATTACGTCGAAGGGTGAGGACGTACATGATGAGTGGGGTTGTATAAGTTTTGGAGCTGCAACACCATTGTAAAGGCATATTCAAATGTTCACTGTATAATGAAAACTTTTTGTAATCATTTAGTACCATTGTTAAAAACAATAGTAACATTACATTCACTACATATTTACTGTAAAAATGTAAAAGACATATGAAAATATATGAAAGGCAACATCTATAGAATACATTTATTTGAAAAAGGTTAACGGTGGTCAGAGCTTGTCAGTTATATAAACTCAAGGCATCGGCATTGGTTTAGGCTAATCACCATGATAAATCTCGGTACTCAGTGGCAAAATTTCTGATCTGAGCATCCCTACTAAAAAATTAAATTTTTGTCAAAATTTACTCATAGCTCATCATATACTTTTTGATGAATATCTTTGTTCTAATGAGCACAGAAGATATTTAAAAGAATGTTTAAAATAAAACACTTTATAGTAGGAAAAAAACTTTTTAATCTATTTTTTGTTCTTTTAAACACAAAACTGACTACCATTGTAATTGTTTTTCCACCATGGAAGTCAATGTGGTCCAATAACTGTTTGGTTACACATGTTCATCCAAATATCTTTCTCTGCATTTACAAAGACATTTAGACAGATCTGGAAGTACACAATGAATAATTCATGATGTAATTTTCATTTTTGAAAAGAAAATATGTTAAAATAAAAATTGTAATATCAATATTTCAATGCATCTAATAACAGCATGAACTGCTTTTATTAACACAGTTTTCTTAAACATGAAGCAAGCACGGACAGGAAATAAAGAAACTGGACTATTTTTATAAATCCAAAAGTGATGTGCTACTTCATATTGCCAATAAGCACGTGGTATAAGACAAAAGATTAATTTTCATTTTATTACAATAAAGCCATGATTGACACGAACAGATCTTCCATAAAAGTCTCAAAACGCCAAGAAATAAAAAAAATATTTTAGGCATGTACTCTTAAAGCAGATCATAAACAGCACGAATACACCTACAATTGTGATGTAGGACAAACTATGAATAATGCAAAGAGAGATGAATAGCTGTCACTTCTTTCACTGCATAGACACTTCTGGTGCTTCACACTTCATTCAAACAAACACAGCAGTTCCTAACACCTCAACGTGTTGAATAAGTACACACACAACACATTTCCAGACATCAGAATCGGAATCAGGATGAGCTTTATTGCCAGGTTTGCTTACAAGCTTACAAACACAAGAAATTTGTCTTGACAAGACAAGCAACATATAACACAGGAAACAAAAAGTAAAAAATAAATATGTACGTTAAACACCAAATGGTGGAAATGCAATTTGACAGAAGAGCTCCGGTTGGATTAGAACATGCAATTTTATAAATATATAAAATTTAAGGTGGTAATGTGAAATGTCTGAGGTAAAGATATAAAATATCCAAATGTGTTTTAAGTATACACATTTTTAAGGTGCTATATAGGAAAAGTCTGACGTAAAGTTGTTTATTTCACACATTTTTAGCACAGTAGGGTCTATATAATGTATGTGTGGATGCTATAGGATATCTACATGTGTTTTAAATAAACACATTTTTAAGGTGCTATATACAAAAAGTCTGATGGAAAGTTATTTATTCCATAGAAGGGTGTTTAATGGTATATACGGATGGTATAAGATATCTACTGATGTTTTATATACGTGCTATATATAAAAAGACTGACGTAAATTTATTTATTGAACACATTCTTTGCACAGTAGGGTGTGTTATGTATATGCGGATGCTATAAGATATCTACAGGTGTTTTAAATATACACATTTTTAAGGGGCTATATATACAAAAAGTCTGACGGAAAGTTATTTACTGCACACATTTATTGCGCAGTAGGGTGAATGATCTGTTTATATAGACGCCATAAGATATCTCCAGTTGTTTTAAACATGCAAATTTACAAAATTCTAAAGTGCTATATACGAAAAGTCTGATGGAAAGTTATTTATTCCATAGAATGGAGATAATGTAATATATATAATGTAATAAGTTTATTTGCACAGCATGGTGTATATTGTGTATATGCGGATAGTATAAAATATCTACAGGTGCTTTAAAAGGTACACATTTTATGGTGCTATGTACGAAAAGTCTGACGGAAAGTTATTTTTTGCACACATTTATTGCACAGTAGGGTGTATTTTATGGATATACAAATGCTATAAGATATCTCCAGTTGTTAAAAACATGCAAAATTACAAAGTTTTAAGGTGCTATATACGAAAAGTCATAACTAAGGTTATTTATTGCACAAATTTATTGCACAGTAGGGTGTATTTTCTGTATATGCAGATGTTATAAGATATCTACAGGTATTTTAACTATACAAATTTTAAGGTGTTTTATAGGAAAATGGTGACGGAAATGTCTTTATTGCACAGTATGGTGTATAATATGTATATACGGATGCGGAAAGATATCTACAGGTATTGTAAATATAAAAATGTTATGGTGCTTTATAGAAAAATTGTGACAGAAATGTATTTATTGCACAGTAGGGTGTATAATATGTATATACGGATGCTGAAAGATATCTATAGGCGTCAAACATGCAAATTTACGAAGTTTTAAGGTGCTCTATATGAAAAGTTCAACGTAAAGTTATTTATTGCACACATTTGATTGCACAGAAGCGTGTATATTCTATATATACAAATGCTATAAGACATCTAAAGGTGTTTTAAATACACACATTTTCAAAGTGCATTAAAGAAAAATTGTAACAGAATGTTAGTTATTGGAAACATATATTGCACAGTAGGGCTTTCACTATGTATATACAGATGCTATATAATATCTAAATGTGTTTTAAATGTACACATTTTAAGGTGTTTTATAGGAATATTGTGACAAAGTTACTTATTGGAAACATGTATTGCACAGTAGGCTTTTCACTATGAATATACAGATTCTATATAATATCTAAATGTGTTTTAAATGTACACATTTTAAGGTGTTTTATAGGAAAATTGTGACAGAAAGTGATGTGTTTCAAACCTTTATAGCACAAAGTGAACATTGATCAGTTTATGAGATAATCACAACAAATCCCCAATGGTTCTGCATTGAGAAAATGAACTTAAATACTGACAGCAGGTTGACTTTCTAAATCAGATGTCTTTGTGCTCCTCTTCCTCCATCCAAACCCAAAAACAACCCCCTCTCAATGACACCCCGTGTTATTTTACACCCAAACTCAGCATTTAATGTCAAACGTATCAATTAAAAACGTTATCAGAGCCAATGAAAGCTCCTTTGGGGTCCCACATCCATGCACGACACCACCTCCGATCCCAGCATGGACGAGATCATAATTACGAGTAGGTAAGTGGGAATTACGACATCGCGATCGCATCCGTACGACCTCCGAGTCGGATGTACCTCGCGGTTATCGCGAAACGATTTGGCGGTTATTTACATGCACACAGCAATGCTAAGCTAACACAGCTAACACGTACAAACATAGCAAAATCGTGCACGGTTCTCTTTTACACCCCACAAATGAGCCCAAAACGGTCATTTCGAGCCGTTTTCAAGTTTAAAGGTGCGAGGGGAACACAGTTTGATGTCCTCTCGTGGGCAACGAGAAGAATAGACAGACCCCGAAAAAGGCTACAAACACCCCAAAATGGCCCCCAAACACCCGTGCTTCGATTTACAGACACCGGAACGCGACACAAGACCTGAAAACACACAAAAACGCACAAAAAACGCGAACAAACGGTTACCTTATTGTGAAAAGTGCGCGCTCCCGTCGCTGCGATCCTCCGGTCGGATTCAAAATGGCGCCAATTTGTCCCTGGCAGCTCCAGTCAGCGCACACAGACCCTCCTCTGAGACCCTCCGGTTATTTATTTATGAACATTATTGTGGATTTCGCATCTGCAGACGTGATTCGGGTTAGAATAACGACAAACAGCGCGAATATGAGCAGTGTAGCTTACAAACAGCGCTTGTGAGCGTTCAGGCACAGCTGAATGTGCGGCGCAACAGCGACACCTACAGGCCGTGACGTGTACGACAGCGGTACTGCACCCTCAATGCATGCATCATGATCTTATTGTTATTTATGTTATGACATGATGCATTGTTTTAAAATGTGCTTTTATTTGCATTGCATCAAACAAATATACAAATAGAAATGTAGAAAAACATGGTATTTAATATTTGTAGATTTAATGTTAGATTAAATTTAACATTTTGTAATCAAGGTGTCATGAGATGCAAACACTTGGATCTGTTAGCGTACATATTCTGTTGTTTTTCTTTATAGTTGATCACAAATCTGGAATTAACATTGCATGAATGTTTGCGATTGAAGTTACAATGTTCTTCTAATGGCACGTTTCATAAAAAGTACAAAACAAACAATTTTTAAAATTTTTCAATGCATCAAAAAGTACAAAACATTGGTCGTTTAACGTCGTACAGCTTAACTAGGAATAAACCAAATATGCAATTTAACATATTATATTCTAAAGGAAAATATCAATTATTCATGACAGGTAACGGATTCTGTTATTGTCATCTGTTTCTATGAGGAGGCTCCACGGAATTCATCACAATGTCAATGTTTACGGGCCGCTCGAATCGATCCAGCATCTTTTCTATTGTTTCTCGTTGAACTCCGTGTTTGTTCCTTCTGTTGATAAGATTAACAAGGATATTAGGGCGACGTTAAAGCTTACTTGGAATCATATAGAAAAAAATAAAAAAGCACACGTAATTTATGACAGAATGAAATTAAAAGATGAGAAATTCTTTGAGCTTTTGTCTAATCTAAACTTTCCCACGGTGTAATGTCACCATGATCATTTAGATTAGATCTCTCCTTTAGTGATTTATAACACAAATTCATTTTCTTTTATCACGCGAGATGCACATAGGTGTGTTATATTATAATAAAGTATTGCGTTGTGTATGGCAATGTTTTTAAAGGCTGTGATTAATCTCATCCAGAATAAAATATTGTATTTACATAATGCAAGACTTACTGTGCATATTGATTTTGTATTTATACAAACAAACAAACAAACAAACAAACAAATGCACGCACCCACACACGGCATATATATACATATACATATTTATTTTTATACTTAATTATATATAATCTTTAATCAAATAACATTAACATTTATGGATTTTAATATAATTATTCTTAAATATGCATGTGCTATATAAATTTCCTTTTTATCTCAGTGACTGATCCATCCATTTTTTAACTGTATGAAGTTATAAATAGGGTTGAATTTAAAATAGACGTTGTTAATTCAAACAATTATAAATGTCAAAATTATTATTGTTTCTTATTTGAGAGTCAAAATCATATTTTAATTTATCAAATATTGTAAAGCAGTAATAATCATAAATCCAGTATTGCGAATGGCATCAAATTCTAAGATGATGGTATCACTACACACAAAGAAGCACAAATATTTACAGACTTACTTCTCTAACTGCACAGGATCATATTTCCAGTCGGTTTCTGGCTCACAAAAGTCCACGTTATATCCATTCTGTAAAGCCTACAAAAAGGAATATGTTAAGAATTATGTATTTAAATAGACTTTGAAGTGTTTATCTTCAACATTCAACGTACCATTTTAACATACGGCTTCATCTCCCAGGCTTTAATGTTTGTGTTGTCGATGATAACAGGCGAGCGACCCTCAGACATCGCATGCAGAGCTTTAAAATGACGAAACAATGTGGATTTGTTTTGCTCGTTATTAAAACTCCCTATCAACTGATCACAAATTTCATTTTTCAGTTTTCTTTCCTCACCTCTTTTTTGATTCCAGTCGTGAGCATCTGCAAGCAGAGTGCCATCAAATACATATGTGTTGTCTTGGAAAAAGTAGTCATCTGTACTCAATATTGTTCCATTGGGGCCACGGGCCATTAGTTCTCTGCAAGATATTTTTATCGAAATTATTCGTTTTATTAAATACAGGGCAAAGTACAATTGCATTTTGTTTATTCCCTACCAATTTAGGACTGTCAAAGTGATTCATTGCATCACATCCAGATTTTATGATTTCTTTTACATAACGTATTGTGCAAATTAATTCTGCATTTATACGTACATGTACATGCATGTATTTAAGAAAAAATATACAATTGAATAAATGCTTACATAAGAACTTTATTGTATGAATACAGAAAATATGTTAAATATATGCATGTACAATTATGTATTTATAAATACAAAATGAATATCCACAGTACACATATATTAAGAAAACGTTCATTCTCAGTAGATTAAACAATTTTCCTTGCTTTTTCAAAGTTGTGCTATACCACTCGCCTTGCCAGAGAGGATTTTCCTGAGCCCGGTAGCCCCCTCAATAACACGAGATGAAAAGTATTTTCATAATGATGAATTTGTTCTTCAGGGTTGTTCTGCTGCCAGTTTGTTTCCTCTGAGGATCTATAATTGCCAAATGATCCCCTGCCATTATCATGCCATTCATCCGGCGGTGCCCACGACCCTTCCCGTTGTGCCCCGTTCCTGATGTCAGCATGACCCTGCCAAGGTCTCATGTGTGAAGGAAACATGGGATCTCTGAAAGACGGTGGAGGGAAGTATTGGAAGTCTGGTGGTCCCGGAGGAACCCATGGCGGGGGATTCCATGGGCCTGAACCTTGCCTTTCCCCAAAGCCTTCATAACCGTATTGCGGGTGAGGTCTCAATCTCATCGGACCTCCGGCATGCCACTGTTGTCGCCCGTGTTCCTGTGGATCCGGGTACGGTCTGTAAGCTCTGCTGCGGTGGGTTACATCATAAGGAATTTCCTTTTTCTGTTGCGGGTCCCTCTCGGGTTTGGAGGATGGATGGTGACCCTGATCATGGTGGGCATCTCTGCCAACCTCGCAATGGTCATCTTCATCGAGTTCTTTGTAGAAATCAGAAAGCTCCTGCTCGATGGATGGCGGCTTAGGCCGACACGATGGGCCGATGAAGCAGGTGCTAGTGATGCCCAATTTTTTAATAACCCGGTTTCGATCCTGTTGACCCGGTGTGTCAGAAGAACAAGTTCTGGTTATTTCTTCACTTACATTAGTGCTTGAATTGGTTTTATTGTTGGAGGTTAAAACCACCAATGCACTTGTTTGTGTTGTGTTGGCAAAAGTCTCTTTTACATTGCCACCCTCACTAGGAGAAGTAGACTGATTGGCATTGGCATTGGGCATCTGTTAAAAAAAACACACAAACATTTAGAACAACAACACTGGGTATAGCATGCAATGAGCTCATACTTTTATTTTGAAACTAGAAACTTTATTTTTGTGTATTGTTATTTTTCATATCCATCTAAAATAGGTTTAAAAGTACCTGACGTTTTAAACAATTCTCATGTTGATCAATTGAAAGTTTTGCTGGATCTCACAAACGCGTTGGGGAAACACAACAGCAGTGACGACATCACCGGAAGTGGACTTTTCAAAATAAAAGCATGTTTTTAACTAAATATTAAAACAAACAAAATCATTTTAAATAATAACAAATGCAACAACAATAAAACCAATTTAATATGTATGTATGAGCAAAACATGTATTATTGTATTGTAAGAAATAATGTATGGTAAAAATGGGTTCATCCAAAAATGTTGTTGTGACTCTCTAGTAAAATAGTATTTAGTAAAATATTTTGTTTTGTTAAATATAAAGGATAAAAATATGGACTGAGGCTTTTAACCAAATAGATATTGAACCCTGCGGATAACCATAGGAGGAGAAATGGCAGTCAAAATTACCCCATAACTTTTTGTGGTCCTGCATTCTTCAAAATATCTGATTTGTGTCCTACATAACAAAAAAGGATAATGTAGTCGGTCGAAGTATTGTAGTCCATAAGACGTGAAAAGCATTCTTCGAAATATCTTTCTAAGTGTTCATCGAACAAAGAAATGTATAAACATATGGTATGGCTTTAAGGTAAATAAATAATGACATCATTTTTATTATGGGGTGAACTATCACTTAATGATATATTAATTATTTATATAATTAATATGAAAAATTTATTCCGAATTTTTTTTCAAGAAATCCTTTTCCGTGTTTTAATGTGAGTTTTATTTTAGTCAACAAGCCAACACTCTTTCTGAGAATAGGCCTGATGAAATCTTTAGCGATACTTTTTTGATGAATGATAATTGATAAAGGATAATTCCGGCCTTATGGACGTTACATATACTAAACCAATTGTTTATATTATACAAAACTCTTGTTGATGGTGTTTAAACATCAAAACATATATTGGCCTTTGATTAAGTTTTTTTTATATACCAGTGTTATGGACATGATAAAAAAGGGACATTAATTATGGAAGACAACAAACTTCTTTAGATTTATGTGAATTAAAATGTACAAACCAAAATCCAAAATATCCAACGAATGAAAGCTCTTTATAGAATACAAAATACTTATTATATTTTTATTTTTGTGTGTCCGTAAAAAAATGTGGGGTTATGGATGTGATCATCCTAGAAATAGCCCTTACCTGACTATCAAAAATCATGACCTTAAGTTTTAAATAATTACAATTTCAACAGTGACCTCACATGGGTTTTTAAACCACCAAATGCTGACATCTTTGCTATAAGTTTACTAAAAATCTGGGGTAAAATTCTATATTTTTATGGTGAGGTTCACATTTTCACGGAATTGCCCTATTGCAAAACACAAACACATAAACGCATAAACACATAGATAATACTGTAATAATGCAGTCAAATTGTTCCATCTTCACCTAATCACTGCATTTCACAATGCATTTATTATGCCTATTTAATACTTATATTAATATTAGTTATTCTTCATTCGCCTATGAAGCTGTTTGTTGAACCGAGCCATTCTAATTCATAATGTGAATTTCAATAATGTGAACATTCAATAAATGTTTAAATATCATCAAGGTTTCAGCTTTATAAATTTGTTCTTTCTATACCAAAGAACTGAGAACTTAGTTATCCTATAAAATTCCCAGTTGTGTTTACAGTACACCCAGCACTAACATTGAGGCTGTATGTGGGTTTTGCTGAAATCCCCTAAGAAACACTTTAGGCAGCCAAAGCCTAAAATGTACAACAGGCATTTAATCTAGGCATAGTGCTTTATCAGCAACAAAGTGCGAGAAAAGCACAAAACTTGTCCTAAAACCACAAAGTGATAAAGAGACTCTTTATATTTCCAGTTTTTGTTTATTAGTCCAAAACATATTACAGCTCTCTTAAAAGCATTGTGTGTTATCATCAGAAAACAATATTCACCTTTTTTCTTTGTTATAAATCGAAATACAAAATGTCAATGTAAATTCCTTTTTTATTATGTATGGACAGTTGACGGTTTCAGTTCAGTGTATATTTAACTTCTTTTAGTTACTGTAAAAGATTTCTTTGCTGAAATATAACAAACATGACTCCAGAATCATGGTACGTATATAAATAAAATGAGTAAATGCATAAGAGTTTATTTCTACTGATTCCCCAGCTCAGTAGTGTGTTTAAAACCAATGTATTTTTTCACAGCAGCTGATATTGATTGACAGTTTATGATAAATCCACATCATAATGGCTCAGCAGTTTAAGATTGAATTTGCCCTCATGATGCGCATGACTTTCCGTGAGCTGTAACTGTATTCAAACTGCAGGTGCTCATGATAGAAGTAAAGATATCCTGTAAAACATAAAGGGATTTAACATCGGCCTACAATGAAATGTAAACAATAATTCATAGCTGCATTCAGGTTATGTCTCATTTTTACATACCGTAATGGTAGGCAGCCGCATCCACCTCATCTCCAATTCCAGGAAAGTCTTTCTCAATGGATCGTGGGTACCCAATGTCCATAGTGCCAGATTGTTCATCATAACTGGAATATAAATATAGTGCATGTTAGCTATTTTTAACTTCAGAATGCTCAGATAACCCCAATTTTCTCTTTTCATTTTATTGAATTTCTAAAATGTGACATACCTCCAGTATTCCTCATCCGTAAATAGCAGAGTCTTGCCCGTGTCTCTGATGTAAACCGCGGCATCTATTTTGCGGACAGTCTTCGGTAGGCCAAGTTTGTGGATGTATTTCGGATAACCCTCAACGAGATTGTAGCCATGAAGAGCCCACATTTTAATCCCTGTAATTTGTTCAAATCTCATTCTTAATTTAAATGATTAATTTGAAATTAAGCTTAAATTAAAATGGTTTCTGATGGGAGAACTAACCAGTAAATATGATGACGACATCTTTCTCTGGGTTCTCGTAGGCAGCATCTACTTTGTTTGGAATTTCTGGCCAGGTGGATTGGATCAGGGTTTGCTCGGGCTCTGGCATTTGTGAATGTAGCCGCCAATAGAACCTGCCCAGCCATTAAAAACATTCAACATGGTCATATAAAATGCAATATAGAAAAATATAACCTGGCAGTTGCAGCACCTGTCTTTGAAAATAATTGTCTCTCCACGGAGCTCAGTAACGGCGTCGAAGTCCAGTTCAGGGTCACACTTGTTTGGAGCATCTGGTTTGGGCTTGACTTTCCTGTGGTTGGGGTTTTGACCTGTGTTTGAGACCTAGATGTTTAAATGATCTTTGGAGCATTTTAACAAATTTCACAGGACGATGATGGAAAATGTACCATAGAGAGACTGAATGCCTTTAATGTCATCTTCAGATAGAGGGAAACCCTTGGCATAGGTGTACACCGGGTACATAAGTGACCCAGGGTCAGAGGAATGTGCCATACCAAGAGCATGACCGAATTCATGAGATGCGACCAAGAAGAGATTGAATGCTGTAAAGAACAAAAGCGTGAATATAAATTGATCTTTATTTATATGTACATCTTAATTTATATTTATCTCTTTTTAAATAATATAATTTTTACGTACTGCTTTTATATTTTGTTCATTTTATTTTTATATTTATTTCTTTTAGATGTTGTGTTTTGACTTAAATGCCCAACACTTAAAAACGTTCACTGTGTTTTTGCGTGAAACAATTTACACTCATAAAAGGAGAACCTTTTAAAGTGCTGAAATTAAGTAAATATTTTATGTAGATGTAATGTATATGTAAGTTAAAAAAAGTAAATCTGAATCATTTAAATATTTCTATTATATTTGATTAAATTTTAAAGAAAAAGTCCAAAAGAAAACTGTTGGATTTTTATATCCAATTCATTTAATATTTTCCACTCCGAAAACTATTTTAAATGTTTAAAAAAGATTTCTTCAGGCAAGTTTAAGTGTTCATTTCTGTTACATTTACGAAGCTACATGAAACTTTTTCACTGTAAAAGTAGGTTTAGAGAAATGCATAATTGTTGCTGTAACTGCAATTTGTTACATTCTTATTTAATATTTAAAGTATTTTACCATGATCATCTTTGGTCCATGTTTCATCCTCATCAAAATGTGTATCACCGCCAATGCCGTTTCCAGGGGGGTAAGCATGAGCCAGAAGGCCCTCAGGTCCATCAAAGGGATTGAAGTCTCCATGCTCTGTCATTCACATTAAAAAGATCTGGTTTAGTAAAAATTCACCTATAATTCAAGATGCCTAGAAATAAATAAACCCAACGATGCCTTTTGCTCCGAAGCTAATCATGATGTCTGCATTTCCCTCATAAAGTCTCTTAAATTTCAATGGAGTCACTTCACTCCAGACATTAAAAGCATTTCGAAGAGCTCTATCCACATCCGTCTTCTTCAGGTCGGGAGTGTAATTCAGTATCCTGAGTTTAAATAAGAAACGTTGTGAAATAAAACAACATTCTCACATTTATATTCTCTGACATTTCCAATGGTCTAGAAAACACAAACCTAAAAGTCACATTTGTTGTTGTCCATTTAAGGTCTCTTGGAAAGTGGTTATATTCCGCCACATCTGGAACCCCACAGCGTGCCATTTCCATGATCTCCACGGTGTCATCGTCCAGCTGTCCCGTCACTTCCAACCTAAAGAACTTCTGCATCTCTCGAATCTTCTCCTGGTACATGGCATCTGATGACATTCCTGGTCTCTGGAGGCCAGCTGGCATGCCATAATATCTTCTGAGGTATTTCTGCAAACATTTCAACAACTAAGAGGCAAGCAATTCCAAAAATAAAGTTATCCAAAGCAATTTCCCTTACCTTAGCTAACAGCTCCTTGTCTTTTTCTTCGGTTGAAAGAGGTTTTGCTAAAGCGTGTGCTGCCAATGCCAACAGTGCCACAGCTGTGAGCTTCATGTTGACTGGCTCATGTTGGGTCTTTTCTGAGAGGTCCTTTTATAGGGATCTATCCTGTCCGTAATTGTTGTGATTCATGTAAAAAGTACCTCAGCCAATCCACCACTTCCTCTAACCGACGGCCAACAAAGTGTGGGTAAAAACTGCTTTTAGGACACCTGCGTGAGCAATGATATTACTTTAAAGTGCTCCTTTTTGGCTGTTGTGTTGAGTCATCTTATGGTGAAGGTTGTGAGTAACTCGCAGGGTTTGTTGTGTTTGTACTTCTTGTTGATCTTACACAGCAATTTATCTTTCTTAAAATGATTTTACAAGTCATTTAAAAATGGTTTATGAATAGAGACAGCAAATCTTCCCCTTATAGCTTCAGGGTACTTCTTAAAGGAAAAGTTCACCCAAAATCCATAAATTCTGTAATGAATCACTCATCCTCGAGTTGATCCAAACCCTATGTCTTTATTTTTTTAAAACAGAAAGATATTTGAACTTGTAACCAAACAAATCTTGGAGCCCACTGACTTCCCAAGTAGAAAAAATAAAAGTGGTGTTCGAAATAACCTTAATCTCTACATTCTTCAAAATATCTTATTTTGTGTTCATCATAGCAAAAAGTGCAGAGAAATATCCTACTGTAGTATTCAATAGGGTCCTATTACTTCAGGCAATCTTTCAAATATCTTTCTCTTTCTTTATCAGATCAAAGACAGGCATACAGATCTGAGACGATTCAAAGGTTAAAAAACGATTCATTTGTATTTTTTGGAGAACTATTAATGTAACGGTTTCAGACTGCTGATTCTGAATCAGCTTTGACTCAGACCAGGCGTATGACTTCTAAACCTGGACAGACATGAAGACACACTGGAGTATTTATCCCAAAATAATGCTGCAAGTTAAGCGCAGGCTGTGCATTTTGGATAAAGAAACCTATAAAGATAAAACCATGCCAAATGTTCTGTAAATCTGCACAGCTGTTAGGGGTTTTTTGTTTCTTTGCGAAGTCATGTCATGACATTTCTGGTTTTGGATCATACAGCCCACTTATAGGGAGCATGCAAAGGGCAAGACTGCTTGAATCCAAGAGAGAGAAGAACCAAATGTTTTTAGGGTTGCGAGTGGTGACATGTCTTGTTAATGGTCTGTCCCTCTGTGACCCAGTATTAAAGTGACAGAGTTCCTCATCTGTGAGTCTGTAAAGTACAGACATTATACACATCATTGTCTGGCTTTTTGACTTTTCAAAAAAATGTGTGTCGATGTTAAACTCCTACTCAGCTATACATCATGACATACTATAGTGTTAATATTTAGGAAATAAAAATGAGCGTATACTATTATAAAAGTGGAAACAAAAGTTTTTAAGAATAGTCAATGTTACTTGCATCTTGGATCTGTTTCAAAAGATGAGGGAGATGAAGCAAATGCTGAATGTGTATGAGTCATTACAAAACAAAACCATGGGGGATTTTTTGTCTTATAATGCGCATCATGTTACACATTGGCCGAGATGTAGAAGGGTACAGATGTCAAGGCGGGATGTCAAAAGTTGAATAATAGCTGCCGGTACTGAAAAACACAAATTAAGCCTGTCAGAATAGAATTCTTTGCTAAATGACTTGAGTTTGAATTACAGCCTTTGACAAATATTGAAATTCAAACCAGCCCACCACCCGAGTGCATCTTCCTGTCATGTTGTACATTTTAAAGTAACAGTTCATACTTAAATGTTGTCATTATTTACTCAGAGTCTTGTCGTTTTAAACTTGTATGAGTTTTTTGCTTCTGCAGAACACTTAAGAAGATATATTGAAGAATGTCAGTGATTGGCACCCATTCACTTGCATTGATTTTGTTATCACAAGACAGACGTGAAAAGGTGCCACTTCTCTTCGATTACCAGCTTTCTTCAGAATATCTTCTTTTGTGTCCTGTAGAGGAGATACTCGTACATTTTTTCAAATGTCAGGGATGTGAGGAAAGACACTGTGAGCGATCTCTTGTGGCCAGTACATTAACACATTTAAATAATTTTCTAAATATTTTCTGACATACCCCTTTGGGTAGTTTCAAAAATAATTCATAATTTAAATCATTCATACATTTTAATACTAGAAATTACAAGAATGTAATAATTTATGCAAAAGTATAGTATGTATATTTCTTTTTAATTAAACATCATTTAATTATTTCAAAATATATTTTATGATGATTTCTTTAGGAAGTTAACCCCTCCTAAAATGCATCTTGCTGTCATGTTTATCTCTGTTCTTTAAAGGTCACTCATAAAGGAAGATTGAGTCTTGTCGTTTTAAACTTGTTTGAGTTTTTTGCTTCTGCAGAACACTTAAGAAGATATATTGAAGAATGTCAGTGATTGGCACCCATTCACTTGCATTGATTTTGGAAGATAAAAATGTGAAAAATATCAAAACTAGAAATTAAAAGAATGTATTATTTTATGCTAAAGTACATAAACAGTACACATATTTTTTAATTATTTATAAAATAATAATAAATAAATAAACCAAATTAATGTCAAAACACATTTTATGATTCTTTCTTTGGAAAGTTATAACGTGTGAAGGTTACAGATGTTTTGAAACACCATTAAAAAATTTTTTAAAATATATTATATTTAAAACAACAAAAAATATTCTGTAAATAAACATTTAATTTACCCGCGACAACATCGGCTCATCCTGACTTTTATTTTGACATCGCAGCAGCAGTGTTTGGTTTAGCAGTGTTAGCAGCTAGCTTCACACACCTCTGATGTAAATACTGTGAGCTGCTGCTGATGTTGTGAGCTCTTGTGTTCACTTCTCACACTTTAAAAGACTTTAAAAGGTACAGTGAGTATTATTTCTAAAATTATTTATAGGATTTGTTTATGTTTCTTGTTTACATTTATAAACATGAAAATGTGACCATACTGAATTTACCAACTTGTGTGATGTTTAGCATAGACCCTCAATGCTAAATATTCTGTATTATTTGCTTTAGATGACATATAGATCTGAAAGTGAATGTAAAGTTGAAGTGTGCAATAGAATAAGATGCTCTTTTGATTGACAGTTGAAGCAGGATGGAGGAGGATTTGTCTGGTGCTCTGAACTCCATCAGTTTGGAGCAGAAGGACAGTGACATAGACTCCTTTGGGTATGTGTTAAGTGTAACATGTGTTGTATTTTCATTTAATTGAGTCTATATTGTAAACTCATGCTATATGGTTTAACCCTACAACCTGTGGATGAACAATCAAGATCCTTAAAGGTATAGTTCACCCCAAAAGGAAAGTCCTGTCATTATAGATCACTCTCTTGTTTCAAATCTGTGTGTATTCTTGTGTTGTGATGACCGCAGAAGAATGTTTTTAACCAAACTGGACTTTGGACCCATTGACTACAACAGGTTTTTTCGTCTGGGTCGGCACAGTGTAATAGTTGGAAGAATGTTGGGGTCCGAGAACTGTTTGGTACGAAACATTTGTCCAAATATCGTATCGCGTAACTGATGCCATCATTTTATTTTAAGGTTAACTTGTCCATAAATCTTTAACCATGCATCTCTTCTTCTGACAATTAACAATGTGATGACTGATTGGCTTACATTAGGGCAGCACTATCATGTGTCGTGATCTGGCGGGGTTGTTCAAGGTCAATTAAAGACCTGAAGACTTTCTCAAGAAATACACAAGGTGAACAGCCAAGACTCTTATTGTTTGGTGCAATGATGCAAGAATAAAGCTGGGATTTGACTCATTGGGATTAGCTTTCTCAACAGGATTCTGTTTATGTGCCAAGTCCCCTGGTAGTTTCAGTTGTTTATAAGAACACCAAACTAGTGTTTCACTTATGCACTTCCACATTATAATCATCAGTAAACACCTAATTATAGGTTTATGTCCTTAATAAACAAGGTATCATGCATCATATGACATAAAGGACTATAAATGAATAGACATCAAATAAATGCAAATGTGGTCGGCCTTTTTTACCCTCAGGTGTAGGTCATACTAGCTGACTTCCAAGCATTGCCGTGTTGAATTGCATTACACTAATTATGACAAGGACATATGGCCTTAAGGTTAAGAACAGGTTCAGGATTTATAGTGTTTTGGAAATTGGCAGCTTTTTGTATCTTGAGGTATATTTTATACAAGAAAATATAGTGATTTGGCATAAAACATTGATGGAGCAAATAAAGGGTTCAGCACACAACAGAACAGCAGGACAAACTAATTAAATTTGGCTTTCATTTGGATTTTTTCTTCACATTTCCTCCTATAGATATATGTTATATCTATTTATTGATTGTAATACAGTTTAAAGCATGTCAAATAAATTGGGCAGACTCTGGATGTGTGTATTCTATAGGCTTTTGTTCTGGCTTCACATAGGCTCCTATATAACAAGATCAGCATCTTAATCTTTAAATCCATAAGTCTGCCCATGCTTTACCCCCCCATGACTATAATACCCAAGACTTATTAAAAAATTTATTTTTTTTGTTGTTCATGATCAAGCGGGTAAAAGGTTGTCCGGCACCGTGGAGGAAACAGCTGAATTATATAATGCAAATATCCGAGTGTGGTTTGAAAGTGTGGCCATCACTGGCACGTAGTCCAAGTGCAAAACAATCAGGCCATTACGTAGGTTACTTGAAACTTATTTGGGGCTTTTTTGTGATTATATCTGCTAATCTTGAATCAATATTCTTCATGGCTGGGACTTTATAAAATTGTCTTAAAAACACGTAAGCAGATTATGCAGTCTCAGATGACAAGATGCAGTATGCTTGGTTTGTTATTCTCTAGTGTGGTTGCGTAAAGTTATGTTAATCTGATCCGATACGTGAGGATATGAAGGAGTGGGATTTGTACGGATATTTTTTATTAAGTATGCAAACAGAATTGAAAAACCAGTTCTTCCTAGGACAGCGACGTATTGTCTGTAGCTGAACATTGCTTTCTTTCATATACCTGCAGGCTGTATTTAGTCACATGGAACGTGGCCACTGCTGAACCTCCTGAGGATGTTTACTCGCTGCTTCAGCTCAGCTCCCCAAAGAAACCCGATCTATATGTGATAGGGTGAGTAATTACCTTAAAATGATAGTTTTGTCATTTTAAACCTGCATGACTTTTGTTTTTCTGCAGAACACAAAAGAGGATATTTTGAAAATGTCCATTTGTTGATTAGTTTTGCAGGGAAAAGAAAGACTGGCAAGAGGGTGAGCAAAGAATAGAACTTGTATTTCTTAACCATCGCATCTTCTTGTGTTTAGTCTGCAGGAGGTGCGGGCAGCCCCTATGAAGTTTGTCTCCGATTTGGCCTTTGAAGATTCCTGGAGTCATCTCTTCATGAGCTCACTGGCTCCGCTGGGCTATGTCAAGGTGATGCTTTGGTTGAAACCAAAAAAAGCAAAAAGAAGAGTTTTATGTTAATTACCATTGAAGATTTTAGATCCTAGAAAAAATATATCATTATCCTTTTTCTTTCATTTTTATTGTGGCTCCTCCAGGTCACTTCCATACGGATGCAAGGTCTTCTTTTACTTTTCTTTGCAAAGTTATGCCACGTTCCCTTCATCAGGGATATTCAGACCACTTACACCCGCACAGGTCTATATGGCTATTGGGTAAGACGTGAAGGTTTCCAAATACCATCCAACATTGTATCACCACACATGCGTGTGCTACAAATTTTTTTATTTGTAATGTAAAACATCTTGTATTTTCTTGGATCTAGGGCAACAAAGGGGGTGTGTCCATCCGTGTATCCTTTTACGGTCACATGATCTGCTTCCTGAACTGTCACCTGACAGCCCACATGAACAACGCATCCTACAGGGTGGATGAGTTTGAGCATATTTTAGATGCCCAGACCTTCGATGCCAAAAACACCCAACGTATTTTGGACCACAAGTCAGTACATTATTATATTTTATTCTGTGTATTACTCAACAAGTCCTTGTTTTTTATCTGTTCTTATGATCATTATATTTTATCAAATATTTTTCTGTAACATGATGGATTTAGGGCTGTGTTTTGGTTTGGAGATTTGAACTTCCGTATTGAGGATCATGGCATGCATTTTATTCGCAACAGCATAACCAGCCAGCGTTACAATCTGCTGTGGCCGAAAGATCAGGTACGACCTCACTTGAAGTTTTATGAAACAAACATGTCTATGTATATAAATAGACATAAGGTTTCAGATTATATCTCATTATATATTTGCTTCCGTTTATATTTCAGCTCACAATGATGAAAGAAAAGGAATCTGTTTTGCAAAAGTTTGAAGAGGGACCTCTTAACTTTCAACCCACCTATAAATTTGACTTAAACTCTGATAACTATGATACAAGGTAAGCACACGTCATCTCATCCAAGGAGACCGTTTACCCTTCAGACGTTCACACGCGTTCTCCCTTTGCTCCTGCAGGGTACAGAAGGCATGGTTTGGTCTTACGTAAGCTTTAAATAAATACACATAAGCTCCTTAACAGGACCCTTCCCTCCCTGCTTCGTTTATTTCTTGATTCCTAATTTAGCATATCCCCCAAACAAAAGAACATTAATACAGACCAGCGCACCCCTTCATGTAACACCACTTTTTGATATTATAACCCCAAAAAATCTTGAATAACATGGATCATAGCTGTGTTTGTAGATAGTTTGATGTTGTTGAAATGATGTCATTTGTGTTTTTTTCTGTTGTTTCCTTTTGGTTCACACTATGGCTGCACAGTTAACCCAAAAATTTATAGGGATTACATATATGGATGAAACCATGTTATAATCACCAAAAGTCTCAATTACAGCTGTATATTTGTTTTTATGTCTGTGCATTTTGTCTGTATGTTTGGGCCCTAAATACGTTAGTAAATCATAAAGAGATTGGAAATTTATTATAGT
The DNA here is from genome assembly GCA_033220385.1 of Triplophysa yarkandensis. Classification (NCBI taxonomy): domain Eukaryota; kingdom Metazoa; phylum Chordata; class Actinopteri; order Cypriniformes; family Nemacheilidae; genus Triplophysa; species Triplophysa yarkandensis. The sequence goes on from CM065675.1 coordinate 12,975,102, forward strand.
TATTTGTAGATTTTTTATTTAAAACATATTATTCTATTTTGGATGTTGGGAATTTACCAAACAGCTGCTTCACAGAAAGTTATAAAACATTTCAAAAAGTCAATGTAAAAGTTATATCGTGCAGCCCTAGTTCCTTAAAGACATAATGGACTTCTCCAAAAGGAAATTCCATCTTAGTTTACTGTTCTACAACATTGATTTTCCAAAATAAACTAACTAACTAACTCAGATAAGCAGCCTTATTTTTTAACAAACACTGTCCCCCTTTTTTTCCATTTCGATTGGCTAGTGGTAAAAAAAGAAAGCCGGCCTGGTGTGACCGAATTCTCTGGAGAATCAAGTCCAACTCATCGAAGGGTGATGTTAAAGATGGTGAATCGAAAATGAAACAGGAAGAGGATGATGGGCTTCCTCTCAGAGTAACCCAGGAGTGTTACACCAGTCAAATGGAGTACTGCATTAGTGACCACAAGCCAGTGCTCGGCATCTTCCGCTTAGAGGTGGGCCAAGTATTTATAATAATGAATGCCTTGCAGTAGATAAGAAATACGTTTTAAGGGTCTTCTTCTTTTGGTATCAGTTGAAAAAAATGTATGATACACCAATGGTACAAGTCTATGCTGAAGGAGAGTGGAGCGCAGATTTTGATGCCTTAATAACCTACAGACCTCTTCAGACTTTTTCATCTAGTGCCTGGGACTGGATTGGTTTATATGAGGTGGGTATTGTGGGATGTTTTCTTACCAAACGTACATAATATGATTTCATGTAGACTTTGTGTTTGTCACTCCAAAGGTGGGTTTTAAAAGTATCTCAGACTACATTACTTACACATGGGTGAAAGATGACCAGGTGGCTTTCATTGATGAGCTGTTCCAGGTACGAGTTTTAGTACAATTGCACGGATGCTTTAATAAATCTATAAATGTCTTTCATTTATTTTACAATCCAGTGTTTTTATAAAAGGTTTATGTGAGCAAAGATGACATTCCAGTTCGAGGGGGAGAGTGTTTGCTGTGTTATTACAGCAGCAATTTGCAGTGCATTGTGGGTATCAGTCAGCCTTTCAAGGTGAGGTAAAGTGTGCATCCAACATTTAAGGTGTTTCCATGCAACAACATGTTTTTGAGATTTTTTTATTTTCTTTATTTATACTACCGGTTTTCGCTTATGCATTCATATAATTTTTTGGACATTTCAAAATAATAATAATCAGGAAACTATGGGAATTATGTTATAGCTAAAAAGATCCAATGTTTTCTTGTCAATTTATCAAGCATTTTCCTAAGGATGCTTTTTAAATAAATTTAAAGAAGTTCCCGTCTACGTTGCGTTCTCACTGGTTTAATTTTTTAAACAATGAGAAACTTCCACTCTAGTGTCCCAAAAGTTTTGGTAGCGTGGATGATTTGTCAAAAGTGACTTTATTAGACATAGCTTCAATGCCTTTAAAATCTAGGAGCATGAAAAGCGGAAATAAAATCCTCTTTATTTTAGGTGCATGGATCCAGAGCAGCGATTGAAGAGGGCTGTTTGCCTGAAAACCTTGATGGATTAAATCAAGCAATAGCCAGTTAAAACCACATTTCCAATGTATTTCCATAGTCTCATACACTGTCTGCCCATTTATCTAAACATCTGTTCCTCACACCTGTGACTTCAAGTGCAATTTTTATCTAAAAGGCCATTTTATATGTGTCTATACAGTGTCCATACTGTATGTATTTTTATTTTTTAAAATAGCAGTTTTTGAAACTTGTGATATTCAGAAAAAGCACATGTTAGCTTTTACTTTGCTTAAAAAAAAATCAGTTTTAAGACTTCATTCAAAAGCAGTTAATGAAGAAAACCATGCCAGTGATGTATCATACTTCTTTAAACTGATGAAGTTAAGAATTCACCCCGCGGCCTTAATCTCACCAGATTTACCAGAAAAATTAAAGAATGCATCAAAACTGTTCAATGTTACTGATTATGTTTTTTTTTTATAATTCTGTTACATTTAATGCAGATTGTTACGCTGCCAACAGAAATGCAGCATTTCTTTTATTCTATTTCCTTTATGGTACATTTAATTTGTTTAGATCTGTTAATGTTTGTAGCTGAAACTACAGTTGTGTAAATGTAATATACAGAAGAATGTGCTTAAATAATACTTTTTATAAAACGATATTGTTAATTTTACTGAAATTCCACATTAATGTTAAACATAAGTCTAAGTTTAAGTCCAACTTAAAAGTATTTATTGAATCGAGTATGCCCACTGTTGTCTGATGATTGTATGTTGTTTTAATGTTACACAATGCTCTTGTATTAATAGAATATATTTGTTATCAAATTATACTGTATAAAAGTCCAAATACTGTAAGAATCTTATTTTGAATGAGTTTTTGTTGTTTTGTAAATAAATTCAAATGCATACTGGTGGCATGACATCAATTTTATTTAAAATACAAATCTAAACAACATATTATGGGCTACATTGCATTTGTGATACACAAATGACAGTAAATCTACACATCTAAAAAAAGATTTGGGACTGCCACTCACGTAAGCATAATGTATTTTTTTACATTAATGAAAAATAATTAAATTAAAATTGTAGAAGGTGAACTATGATAGTTTGTTCAACTTAAATATAAAAAAATACCTTTTTATTAGAAAGTTTTTTGTGTCATTTTCACAAAGTTTCTAAAGGTCTCACCCTGAGATACATTTATGAAAACATTTATTAAGCAAAATGTACGTTTTGTCATGAAAAAACATGAAGGTTTGCTACTTTATATTTTTGTGTATTACATTAATTTAATCAGATCAAGAGTTTAAATAATAAAACTGTCACTCAAGTGGGTCAAAACGTTAAAGTTAGTGTATACTGAATGCAGACATCAACATGCACAAAAATAATAGAAATAAAATAATATTGATTATTAAAATTGTGAATTGTAAACACACAAGTTTTAAAATAAATAAAAATAAAATGAAGATGATGCTGCCCCCAAGAGGTGGCTGTACAGTTGCCATAACAACTGTGTGTTTACAGGCAGTCAGTTGTCTTAGTGACTCATTCATCTCAGAGAGGTAAGATGTCTTAAAATAAAATATATTATTTAACTTTAAAGCTTTATTTTATAACTGCTTGTCAATCTGTTCTTCCCAAAAATGATTGTTACTTAAAATATAGAGTTTTGACCAAAGGATTTTACTATTCTTATGGCACAGATATAAACATTTGGTGGTTCAGATACCTATGTTGTGTCTCTCTTTAAATTTGTAGAGAATTATTTTTAGTTTGATGTATTTTTATGTACAACTCTACATTTAGCAAAAAGACATACAAATAAATATATAGGAATTATTTTATGTTATATAAAGAGCTATCAGTTGGTCATTTGCTTGATATTTCTTATCTCTAACACAGGATTATTCCCTTTTTTTAAACAGAAAACTATAACATAGAATTATATTTTCTGATGTTTAAACAACATCAACAAGAATTTTGTATAATATAAACTGTTTGTTAAATTAACCGGTTACAAATTTATTCTAAGAGCATTTTTATGTCAAATCCATAACATAAAATGTCACATCCATAACTCAGGTTAGTATACCTTTTTAAATAGAAAACTAGTACATAGACTGATAGTTTCTGATGTTAAAACACCATCAACAAGAGTTTTGAATAATATAAACTGTTTGTTCAGTTTACCGGAATACAAATTTATTCTAAGAGCATTTTTATATCACCTCCATAATGCAAAATGTCACATCCATAACTCAGGTTTATTTACCTTTTTAAAAAGAAACATGTGCATATTCTGTTATTTTCTGATGCTCAAACACTATCACCCAGGGTTATGTATAATATAAAAAAGTTGGTTAAGTTTACCAGTTACAATTATACTCTCAGATTGTATTTTGTCACATCCATAACACAAAATGTCACATCATTAATGCTGGAATTGCCCACAGGATGTCGCGACTGATGGGGCCCCCAAATAAATTTCTTCCCCCTGAGTGGAAACATGCAAACCAGGTGCAGTTCAGAAGATCAGAGTCAGAGAGAACTCGATCAGAGAAACTGACAGCAGAGTGCAAACGCCTGATCGAGGAAAGCAATGCATGCACCAGACGCATGCAACGGGATGCACAGAAGAAACTCGGTATGCAACACATGGAATGCGTGTGATGGGTGCAAAGTGTGTTATTCTCATATATTTGTGAAGAGGTTTGGTAACACATGAAGGCTTTCACTCCAAAGATGATGTCATCTAGATTAAACTTTTAAATCTGTAAATAACTGGATCCCAAAAGAAGATATTTTGAGAAACATCCATACAATTGAAGTCATTTCAGGTTTTGATTGACATAAATTGTGAAATGAATAGACACACTTTTGACTTTTATAACTCGCTGTTGTCTCCAGAGCAGAGAATCCACGATATCAAATTCTGGAGGCAGGAACTTGAGAGGACGTTTGAGGAGATGGTGCAGGAGATCGAGACCCTTGTGGTCTTTAAAGGCCGTGTGGAGATGGCACTCGAGAGCTGCGCTCAGCCTCTTCAAGTCACTCTCCAATGTCTTGCTGAGAGGTACCACTGAATCTAGATGTTTCTGGAGGGTTCTCCAAACCTCTGAAGGGCTTTTAGTAAGATGGAGGCACCAACCATTGCCCATCTTAGTCAATCTTCAGATTTTAAATGATCATCCTTGGAGATTGTGTGATGTTTATGGGAAATTTTCAGACAGATGCGGGTGGCCATTGATCTGGTGCATGATGAGGTTGAGGAAGAGCTGTTGAAGGAGAAAGAAGTGATCGAGGGTGTGATGGTTCTGCTACAGCGCACTCTAGAGCAGATCAATGAACAGATCAGGTTAGTCAAATATAAGCTTTAAATTTACAAACGTATTAAAGTCTGATTCCAGCTTTTGAGCATAAGTCATATATTCAGTCATGTGAGAATGAACATTCATAATGTGAACCTTCAATGGCTGATCCACTTTAATATTAAATTCAAAGTTTTGTATGTGTTTTCAGGCTTATTCGTTCAGTGAAATATTTTTTGGAAAAGGAACTTAAGGACAAATTTCAGGCAGAGTGGATTGATGATTTTTGCTCTCTGCTCACTGACACGTCTCCTGGTGGAAACCTGAATCCTGATTCCACCGGTGTCGGGTAAGATAGAAAACAAACAAGAACAACGGTCAGCCTTAAAATTCTAAAATTAAGTTGTATCTATTATTGGCTCATCTAATGTTACTATCAGCCCTGATAGCACAAATAAATACATATGTCTTGCATTTTCATCTGCAAGCCATCTGACAGACACATGCAATACATCTCTGAGATGTATGGTGTAAGATATAGCTCTAGAAGACGTCTGTTGGATTTTAATGATTTAGAATGGGTGTCCGACTTTCTAAGATGTTAAACAGATGATTTTACATAGCAAAATTAAAGATCTATAATATGTAGACTCACATTATTTAACTAGAAAAAGTTGTCATCCAGTGCATGCCTTTTCAGAACATTTTCTATTTTAAAATGTCTTTTTCAATTCCTCAATTCTGATTGGTCAGCAGCTGTTTCATATTCATAATAGTGCATAACTGTGACCCTTAGCAACGTGAACAAGCCCTGTGACAGTTAGGTATTACTTCTTACCATAATATATAATGATATCATATATATTAATTTGTATACTCTGCCCTTAAGCTGTGAATTATTGATGATCCAGCTCTGCCTCTTGTACTTTATTACTTATATATATAGACAAATAAAATAACAAACACTCTTCTTTTAATCAAACATATCTAATAAACTATCTATTGCATATTTTCTTAAAAGCAGTCCTATTGCCTAGAAACTTTGTGCCTCGTCACTCTTAAATGCATCAATTTTTATTAAGCTCATCCCACCTTTGAGTTGCGAGGCGTGCTCTGATTGGCTATTAAACCTGTTGCGTTGTGATTGGACGCATGCGTGTGATGGACTGGACTTATTTGCAATAAGTCCTTTATTGGTGTATAAATTTGTGCGATATATTTTTAATTGAACAACAAACATGTTTAAGGGCGTGTTTACATGAGGTATTTAATCCAAACGAGCCTTCGCTTTTAGAAATAAAATAAGTTGTTGTGATATTGTGTTAAAACCAGTCGCCTAAAGAGCAAGTGATATATTGTAAGTTAATGTAAAGATGGGAATAGACAATCTGCAGTGTGATTCGCCTGAATGGTGCGATTCGCCTAAAAAACCCAACAACTTACAGTCATGTGATCACGGCTGTTGTAGTAGCAGGCTGTACTGCTGTAGAAGTCATGCAATCAGGGCATAGCAGGGGAGGTGGATGTCCAAAGTCTCAATAGCCGACAAAATCATTGTCACTCTATGTGGATACTCTATATCTATATCTAGATGATACATTTTCATACTTTTATAGAAATAGGAATAAAAATGATCTTGCTTTGAATAAAGTTTAAACTTGAAACTTCCGTTACCATATATGTTAATGTGTATACATGCTGAGATTACAAGCACATAAAGCGCAACTACCCTCAACAAAATCCATGTCAGCCATTTCTCAATACTTGCGAAAACCCCTGCCATGACACAATTCGTGTGTTCTGTGATGTAAATTTGATGCGTGAATGTTGCACGTAACCTCAAACTGATTAAGCCTCCAATTATGCGCCAAAAACGTGATTTTTTTTGGTGAATTTCGCACCCCCATTTTGAACAAACTGAGATTCTTTTGAGGATTTTTGTCTAATGCAAGCATAGGCCACACACAGTAAAAGAAGTGACAAAACAAAATGGCACCACACGACCCCTTTAAGACTAAAGGTTCTACTAATAGTCATGGAAGAAATGTTATTTTTTAGTAAGTCATGTTCGGATAGATTGTTTTCTTATACCACAGAATGACGGTTACTCCTGAGGAGTGGGAAAGCATCTGCAACCTCAACATTAAGAAAGCTGAGAAGGAGAAGAACAACTCGCATTCCCTGAGAGCTCTCGTGGAAAGCCTGCTGGAGCAGACGGCTGCAGATATGCGCAGACAGCACAAGGTTACAAGCAGAGCATTGGAACTGCGCATACAGGAGACCAAAACTGCAAAAGCAGAGCTGGAGAACCAACTGGATAAGGTCAGTAGATGGATATTTTGGAAGAAAAAATTGGGAAGAATGCTTGTAAATGTAACAGTCTTGGACTGAATTTATTACCATAATAGAAAGAATGACGTTATTTTGTTGTTCTGCAGAACACAAAATGAGATATTTGGAAGAATGTAGGGCACCAAAAAGTTCTGGTGCACTTTGACTACCATTTTATCTTTCTCACTATGGAAGCCAATAGGGTCCAAGTACTTTTTGGTTACAATCATACATCCAAATATATTTCACTGTGATCATTAGAACAAATAAATATACGGAGGTTCGGAACAACTACAAAGTGAGTCGTTCCTGGCAGAACTTTTATTTTTGGGTGTTCTATCCTTTTTAAAGCTCTTAGCAGAGACAGCAAGCCAGGAGAAGAATCTGGAGGATCTGCGATTGGCTGTCGCAGAGAAAGACGCTCCGCTGAAGGTGGCCCAGACTCGACTGTCCACCCGCAGTCAGAGACCAAACATTGAGCTCTGTCATGACCCCGCTCAGACCCGACTGCTGACGGAGGTCAAAGAGCTTGCTAACCACGTTGAGAGGTACAAATACGTACAGATAATTGTATATCAATACTACATTGGTTTAGATCTCCACTCAATACGTTTTCTGTTTCTTCCAGACTGACCGAGGCCATTGAGCTCTCGGAGATGGAATTAAAAGCTCTAGCAGGCAGACAGCTGAACCTCGAAGAAGAGATTCAGGTTAAGTCCAACTCCGTCTACATCGATGAGGTGATCTGCCGTCAGCTGCGTGAGACTGTTTCCTTTCCCAACTTCTGAACACAGTTCACATACACAGCCCGGTCCAGATACTCATCTGTGTTCTGGAGGAGAAGCAAATTGTGAGAATTTATATCAGAAACGGTTATTGTTGGAGTTGAAAGCCTTTGTGTTTGTATGGGTTTTTAAAGTTAATCTGAAGATTGATGGATTGTCATTGCACTGCTGAAAAGACTATTAAAAGTATATCTCAGCTCTCTCTGGACGTTTCACCTTATTTGTTCATTTTCAGTAGTTATCAGATACAATTGTGCAATTTGGCTCATAATCCTTATAACTTAGAGGATTTAGAGTAGTGATAGAAAGTTGTTATTGAATCTGTGATGCAAATTTTAAAACTTAAACCTAAGAAATTATAATCGATAAACATTTTGATTTTGATTATTTCAATGTGTAAACATTTTACTTTTCAAAGGCCATTAGGTTTATACATTGAAGATTATACTTGTAATTGTAAGAATATAGCCACAAATGAATCAAAATTTGCCATGCTTGGTATTTTGAGTAAACTTTTTAAAGGAGCAGATCACCCAAAATTGTAAATTCTTTCTTCGTTTAGTCACCCCACTGACATTTTAAACCCGTGTGACTTTCTATCTTCTGCAAATAACAACTGGAAATATTTTGAAGAATTTAAGCAAACAAAAATCCTTGATCCCCATTCACGCATGTATACACAACCATTGAAAATCGTTTGGACCAACGGTTTTTGGTTAGCGGCATTCTTCAAAATAAATTTTTTGTGTTTTGCTGTAGAAAGTGAAACAGTCTGAAATGACAATATCAAAACATTAGAATTTTTGACTGGTATTTTCTCGATATATACATGCATATTAATAATATTATACCTTGAAAGAGGTTATATTCAAATTCACATTTACAAACACAACTTAAGTTCATGTCCTGTTGCATTAAGTAATATATGTTATGTTAAAGGTACAAAGACCCACTCATTTTACTGGAGACGAGAACAAAAAACACAAAAGAATAATGAACATCTTAGAAAAGAAATCCTTATTTGACAACAAGTTCATGAAAGGATCTTAGTGGTTTGAACAACTTATTTTTTTACCTTTGCCTTCACATTGTATATATTAATACAGACATACATAATTTCTGTACCTTCAGAGTACTAATACACATCAAACTAGCCTAAAATGGTTTTTACTCCTTTTTTAACTGTAAAACACAAACAAAATGCATTTGAGACTGGATATTTTTATTAACCAAAACAGAAAGAGAGCAAAGAACATCACATTACAAATTAATATGAATGAACAGTGCTGATTTGAATAAAAATGCATTTATTTCTGCATTATTATGTCAATTGGAAAACATTATTTCGATCAATATTATTGCCATCACACAGTCAGATACATACAAATATTCTCTACAACACTCGATGTGAAAAATTAGGTGTGACTTCAAAGCCCGCCCCGAATCTTTGCGAACAAATAACTGGTAAAGCGTTTGTGTATATATCTTCAGTTTGCGTTAATTGTATATGCACATATAATGTCACATTTTTTCTGCAAAATATACACCATTTCAGCAAAATGTATGTTCTTGTTGTGCAGCCAGAGGTTCACAACACAGAACTATATATCATGCAGAGTATTTACATACACTGGTATCCCATCAAAGTTCCTAAATATATGTAAGAATAATTTAATAGATTACTCATTAATTTGTTAGTCAAAATCAAAGTATTTTAAGGGCGGATCGCGTATACTGACCATCTAACTATACTGACACAACCTTACCGGAAGATTACAGAATTACATAAAACATTTCTGTTTGTGCACCTTGTTCTTATCTTTCTATATTTCTTTACTGAATGATTTCATTACATATTGGTTTTCAAAAGATAAGAACAACTTTATCCTCTATCAATCTTGTAGTGTTTTTATAAAAATTCTCAGCTTTACTGCATTGGCTATTAACATGGTAATTTCCCTTCCTCTGTATTTTATAAAAAACGTCGGTTTTCATTTATTTCAGTAAATAAATACAAATAATAAACAAATAAATAAAAAAAGGATTAATTTAGGCTTTTACTAAATCCAACACAAATTAAAGGCACAGTTCACCCCAAAATGAAAAGCTTGCATTATTTCCTCACCTTCAAGTCATTGCAAACCTTCTTATTATTTTTGTGTTACACAAAAGTCTTCGAGGCCTACAGGCATGAGGGGTGAATAAATAGTGCATGAATTAACATCTGAGTGAACTGTTCCTTTAATATTCTGGATATAAGTATCAGCAGATGAGTATATCTTATGTAGATTGATACATAAATATGCTCAAATGCTGCCTTCAAGAGCAAGAGTTATTCCCCTAAAATGAACCCAAATCTGGGTAGAGTGCTATTACATCGAGGTCCACTCGGCACCTCGTTCCCTGATGCATCGACTTACAGCGGACACAGTGAAAAAGACCACCAAACACTGACCTGTTAACCAACACAATCCCACAAACTTCCTTCAAAATCGTCTGAAGATGCTCGAAGTCTTAAGTCTCAAGTCTTTTCTTGTTGGCTACTTTACATGTGCATACACCTTTCCAATAAAAACCGATACAACTACAATATCTGGTATGGTTACAGTCAAAGTGAGTAAAAGAATAACGAATTCCTGGGGTAATTTTAAAAACTATATAGCTTTTATTAACGAAAATTCTGTCATCATTCACTCATGCCGTTCCAAGCCTTCTTTCGTTACTACGTATTGAATAATGAAGTATGGACCGAATAAATGACTACTTCAGTGTTAGAGACTAGAAAGAAGCTCGGATGAGTGTTGAAAGACGTAACAGCGAGTCGCTGACAACTGAACTTTCATTTTTGTGTATGCTCATAAAATGTGCATTTTCATCCATGTTAATGGATATGTCCAATGACTGGGTCCTAGTGGCCACTGTGTCCCGTTTGGCCGAGGCATCAGGGAAGAATCGCGGTTCATTTAGTTTTGATCTCAGTGTAGTCACTGCCGTCACCGTCGGCCCTCCTGAAGCCTCCCTCCCGGTGTCGACCGTGAAGAAATTCAAGAGCCGCGTAATTTAGCTCTTGCCTCTCCATACATCCAACCGAGCCAACAGATTGGTAATCACTGTCGTCTCCCTGTAGAGAATATTCAGGATAGAACAGTTTTAATACCGCAATAAAAATCCTCAAATCTTAAAAGCAGAGTTACATTATTAGGTTCTCAACAGAGTGAGGTAGCCAGTACATGGTGAACTGTTAGCTTTAAGGCAGCAGTCGAAAAGCAGTATTAAAAAGCACATTTTACAAATAATTTTGCTATGTTTTTAAATAATAAAAAATAATTTTTGAATTGAATGTTTTTCTCTTATTTTGCACATGTTTGTTGTGTATTTATTTCACCTCCACCCATTGGTCTTAAATGTCTTACCGTGCCTTCCTCTAGGATGGAGTTAAACTTTGAGCCCAGGAGCTCAGTCTTAAGCTACGTTAGGGGAAGAAAAACAGACAGAGAATGCAGAGAAGCAATGAAAGAGGGGAGAATTGTGGTGTAAGCACAGGCAATGCTGGGACTCTCTGTTGTGATGCACTATCCACACTCAGAATTATAACGATGGCTGTCAACAACAGCGTGCCATTATACCATTTCTATATTGCATAAAATCTACATCATATACTAAAATAGAAAAAAAATGCACAGATTACCGTCTACCACGATGTAGTGTGTCCGAGCTGATGTTATTTTTATGGTATAAAATAACATTTCAGTTATCAAAATGTTATACTTCTTTGATTTTCATAAGACGTACGTACATTTCATTTGAATAGGAGTACAGGGCCGAATGAGTTCTGCCAAGTTGATTGATTTACTGTTAAAAATATTTTTTTTAGGATTTATTCAGAGATTTATTTACTTTAAGGGGATAGTTCACGCAAAAGTGAAAGTGCTGTTATGTATGCTGTTGAATTTCTTTGTTTACTTCAACACAAAGAAAGATATTTTGAAAAATGTTAGCAAATGAGATATCATTGATTAAACAATATCGCTTGCTTTCCTAAAATCTTTAAAATACCTTTTTTGTGTTAAACACAACAACATTTAGATTTTTTCTATTGTAGTAATCGGTGCTAACATTCCTCCAAATATCTCCCTTTGCGTTTAACCGAACAAAGGAGTGTATACAGATTTGAGGATGAGTTATTTGTGGATTTTCCCTTTTGGATGATCAATCCCTTTATAAAGCAAAATGTCACAAGCATTACACATTGATGATATTTTTGTTATGTTTTGTTATATACCAGAAAATGCTGATTGAAAAAGGGAAAGACTTCACCGGCAAACAGCTTTTTCTTTTTTTTCATGTAGGCAATAACGTCTCATTTTACTTCTTTAATATAAATGGAAGATTACATAACTGTGTAGAAAAACAAGACCAGAATAATAGCCATGCCGACAAGACGTATGCGTGTAGACATAATTTTTTTCATGCATTTCCTATTTTCAGAACCGACTTTTAATGCTTAGTATGGAAAGCTCTCACAACAAGAGAAGGCCCAGTATATATCATCATTTGCCACACATATGCCACAGAAAACAAGACCAAAGACTGTTGGTCAGATTAACTGCTCAATTTCAATCTCTAATGAATGATCACTGTGCAGGTAAATACTGTGTTAAGTGACTTATTCATTGTTATATCTCACCACTTTTTTCCTCAGACTCTGTTTGTCCTTCTTGACTGCGCTGTAGAACATTGCGGGATTCTCCACTTTAGATCCCACGTCCTGCCCAGGGTTACCATTCTCCCTGGGGAGTTGGAGTCAGAGGATCAGACTCTGTCTCTCACTCAACGATACTACAAACTAGCTGACTCGAGGCAACATGTTAAAGGAACCTTTCACTCAAAAACACCCATTTTGACATTGTGATCTCATTGTCATGTCATTTTAAACCTGTGTTTCTTTTGGAGAACATGACAAGGATATTTTGTGACCGTGCAATAAGAGTATGGGGATACTGAGCTACAAGAAGGATTTTCAAGATATCATTGGGAACCAATGAAAATTAAAAGGGATAGTTATACAAATCATTATTTTCAGTTATCTGTATCTGTTCTTTGTTCTGATAAACACAGAGAAGATATTAAGAAGAACGCTGGTAACCAAATAATTCTTGGAACCACTGATTACCATATCTGGAAAAATAACTTAATTTTTTTATATTTTATAAAGCACACGAAATGTATGACAACCTCCGTTCTGGGATGACTTTGAGTACGATTTAATTTTACTGTTATAGTCAATGGCGTCCAAGATTTGATTCCAAGCATTCATCCAAACATTTTTCTCTGTGTTCATCTGATCATAGAAGCTCACACATGGAACAGTGAATAGTGTGTAGTTCATGACAAATATTTTATTTTTGTGTGAACTATCCCTTAAAGAATGAATGTTAAAAACTTCCTCACAATAAAAATCTTTTATGCAGTTTAAAGGCATTGCAAAACATCCTTGTGTGTTCTACAGAAGAATGATTCGACATGGCGCTGAGTCAACTGACAAAACGTTCATTTTTGGGCCAACGATTCCTTTAAGCCTGGGCATCCATTTTGACACTAGAGGATCATTTTCACCCTCAAATAAAAAAGGGCTTTGTGCCAGAGTGTCTGGGACTACTTTTGTATTGTTCGTTCTCCAATGAACAATTGTATGTTGGTTTTGGTGGCAAAATTAGATAGTAGAAGTGGACAGTAGCCGCTGCTGAGCTCATGGGTTTTGAGGCTAAAAGCAATGAAGGGGCAATTGAACCGGCAATGGTTCTGTTAGTCTGCAGTTTCACTCACTGCAAGGTCACCGTCGTACCAAGCGATTGGATTTGATCATCTGTGAGTGGGTTATGGCTTAAAAAACCAAAGGCCAAAACACAAACAAACTAAAACAGAACTGAAAATGGATGACTAGGCTTGGAAGTTTTAATATATACAACCTCGGCACTCCACGTTCACCAAAACCTCTTGTGTCTTCTTTCTGACAGATACTCACTTTTTATTGTTTTGGCCCACGTATCTCACAGCGGCGATGATGAAGGCGATGACGGCCACACCACCAATGGTGCCCACTATAACCGCCATCATGTATTTTTCTGCAACAGAACAACTTCATGAATCGGATTTCTTTCTAATTCTTCAGAAACCATTTCTGCAGATCTACTCACTCTCCTGCTGCAGTTCCAAGCGGATGGTCTCGGATCCGTAAATGTTGCTGATGCTGCAGTGCACGTGGACGGCTGTGTCACCGTTGCTGCCCCGCTCACCTTTGTTTCGGAGCTTGATGATGCCCGTGGATGAGTAGCGGTCTGATTGCGTGAAGAAGTTGTAACGATTGTTGGACCCGTTGATGGTGATGTTGAGGTCCGGCAGGTAGAATTCAATTGCGGGCTCTGGGTTTCCAGAGGCGATGCATATGCATTGAACCCCCTCACGTATTATGGTGCACTTGGAGTCGTCCAGGAGGACCGGGGCGACTGGAAAACAAAAGAAATAGTTGGAAAAAAGGACATTTTTGTTGTATAAAAAAATAGTGCAGAGATGGTTTGACTTTGTTTTGTAAGTTGCACTGTACATACAATATTAAAGAAGTCTAAATAAAGATTTTTATTTCGTTATACAGTTATACAGTACTGTGCAAAAGTCTTGTCGGTACTTCGATGGTTTAAATCACTATTTGCATAATTTTCAGTAGTGTGTCATTAGAAAATATAAATTAACATTTATAAAATGTATTTTGTAATCATTTGTAATTATCCAGTTATAATTGTATCATAATGCACTGTTAAGAGACTATTCACAGTACTGTAATTTGCAAGTAGGTGTCTTGAGGCGTCTTGAAGACATGATGACATTACACATGCCGTGGCTATTTCACACATCTTGTGCTTACAATAATCTCACTGGATTGTTACAAACGATGATAAAATGAATGTTTAGAAATGTTAACTTTTTTTCCAATGACAAACTCCTTAAAATGATATAAATAATTGTCCATTAAACATTTAATGGGGTGAAAATCCTGACATGCCATAGACTTTTGCACAGTGCTACATGAATATGGTGTTTATAAAGTAGATTCTCATATTGTGTCTTACAGTAACTTACATTCTACAGTAACATTAAGCGAGCTGCCCGCTCGGCCGTGTTCGTTCTCAGCTAGGCAGCGGTAAACTCCATCATGCTGAGGTGTGATCTCATGCAGTTCTAGTGTCGAGCCCTCCTCCTGTGCTGTGATGGTGCCCACCAGCTCACCATCCTTCAGCCAGGTCAGTGTGGGCATTGGGTTACCTTTACTGATGCATTGTAGGCTAAATGAAGATCCCTCCACCACTGTGATGGATTCGTTGATCCATGGCTCCCTTGGAGGATCTTACATAGAGAGAAAAAACAGTATTGAAAAAAATCTGTATACACGTAATAAGCACAACACAGTATTTTCTAATACATATTGTTTCTTGTGAAAACATTATGAAGTTGCTTCTGGTTAACATGTTTATATAACTGCCATCTGTTTCCTTGCATATTAATAACTAAATAATATTAAAAAGAATTTAAATTGAATTATAAGTATTACATTTAAGTAGTGCAGTGAGATCAAGTAGCCTCTTGTAATATTTGTATTAAACAAATCGTAAAGAAAATGTGCCTAAAATATATTGCCCTGGAAACACGATGGTCGTGTTGTGTATTGATCCATACGGTATTTCTCACGAAGTCATGTGACAGACCACCCAGATAGTGTAAAGTTCCCCCGCACATTCACACACTCACGTGCACACGATAGTATACTCACAATTTACTGCCAGATACATGGACGTGTTCATACTCCCATAGCCATTGTCACCAACACATGTATAGATGCCCTGATCTAAAGGAGTGAGGTTCTCCAGATACAGAGAAGCATTAGAGGCAATAGCCGACATCAGCACTTTTTCTCCAAAGTACCACGTTATCGTGGGAACTGGATTACTGTCCACGTCACAGTGCAGAACCACAGAGTTGCCCTCCATCACCTCTTGAGACACGTTTACCCAGACAGTTCGAGGGGCATCTAGGGGAATACATTCATTTAAATATTTGTAATTACTTATGTCTCAAAAGTATGAAACAATGTATACATTGAGGATACAAGATACGATTTTAAGGATAATGTGAGGCATTTAAAAAAACTTTGTTTGTTGAGCGATATTCGTTTATCCTTCTTGAAATTGTTTTGTACTTGTATACTGAAGTAATGCAATGCTTTTTTTTCCAAGCTTACTACTCATTGCGCGAGAATATTTCATGATGTAAGTATCCGTCAAGTCTGTTGGAAACTCGTACCTTTAAGGTTTTATAGGTAACTACAAGAAAGTAGCATTTACACTTGTGAATATAACACCAATATACTACTAGTAATTCATTTATGCTATATCATTTCTACACAATCATAAAAGGGCTTACAAGTAACGTTAGCTTGCCCAGATAGCAAAGGTACGTCTGTAAGATGTCTACTAAAGAGCTTGGAGATCTGATGTGTAAAATCCTCTTCTAAACATCTTAGAAAGAGCGGTTGTACATCTCATTCTAAATCATAAACATCTCACAGGCATATTCTTGAGATCTGCATGACATCTGACAGCCAACGTCTCAGAGACGTATTGAAGATGGGCAAGCAGTGTCTGCCAGATGTGTCTGTGCTTCCAAGGTGAAGATTGCAGGATGTAACTTCATCCATCCATCACCATATAATTACTTTTTGTAAATATCACTTTCCTTGGTCCATCACATGCTGTGAACTCATGACAGTGATATTTCGAACGCACTTGACGGCAACACTGTTTAGTTTGTGATCAGTTCATTGTTCTCAAACAACTCAAGTTTTGGTTTAAAGAAATCTGTGGTACAACTCACACTTGACGTCCAAAGAAATAAGGCGTTCATAGATGAATGTAGTGTTAGGGAAGTGGACCCGGCAGCCCAGCAGCTGGCCATTGTGCATGGGTCTGGGTGTAAAAGTGAGGGTGATTGACTGTACAGCGGTGTTGCTTTCTTCAACATTGTCCGGAGTGAAAACGGGATCGGGCAGGTAGTCAGTGTACATCCAGTGGATCTCCGGGGTCATGTCAGGACAGTTGTCGGGGACGTAGCAGGTCAGGTCCAGACTCTGCTCACTAAGGATCTCCTCTGGAACATCGATGTTGGGCTGATCTGGGGCGTGTTAAAGGAAACATGAAATCAAACGAATACGTTAACCTTTGTAACATTCAATAAACCAATTTAACGTTTAGTCATCCCCATACCTAACACTTGGAGCTGTGTGAAGTCAGGATAAGTGTAGATGTTTGCTCCGCCTAGGTCTGCACGAAAGTAATACCTTCCAGAATGTTCTGCTCCAACGTTATTTATCAGGAGTGTGCAGTTCTTTTGCGTCAGGTCGCCTAAAAGCTTGCTCCGTCCCTTGTAACTTTCATGAACTATATCTGTGCGGGACTTAAACACCACTGGGGGGAAAAGCTGGGGGTAAGGGTGGCCAAAGTACCAAATCCCGTGTGTTGCCTTGTTAGGCCTGATATTGGAGGGGTACGTGAATGAGCAGGGTATAACTACACATGAGTTTGTCATGGCCGAAATGTCTCTGGGCATCCACACATTCCACTGAGCACTAACACCTGTATCGAAGGAAAGAGTTTTATTGAGGATACATGTGATTTTCTAATATGGAATTAAATTAGTTTATCAACGGCACACAACTTATGGGAAAAGAGCCAAACAGGCACTGTTACAGTAGACTTGTGAGCAAAATCTAAGATTTTTACCTTTCAAAATAAACAGGAGAGGCAACAACAGCAGCTCCAGGCCCTTCATGGTCTCAGTCTATCTCTGGACCATAGACGTCTGTTAAAAAGGTAACATATGTTACTTGGGTTACAAATTTGAATATAGTATAAAAACTGGTCTTAATCTTTTTTTCAAGGTCGATAAATGTACTAAATCTGTACAAGGCCATCATTTTAAATTCACAGTGTAAATTCTTAAATTTATGACTGATTCCGTTGCAAAAATTACTGTACAGTATTTTACATTAATGTAGATGGGGTGACCCCCTACTGAAAATAAGTTTTAGGGGAGAGCAATGTAGGGACGGGGCGCGTTCCTTTTGTGCAATTGTGTTTGAGTTGTTGATTTTAAATACTCAACAATTTTTCAGAAATTGGTTACACCACCTTTACATATGGTTCATTAAGTATACATTTTATTTGTTTGACCTTATAAATTTAATCTTAATAAACTTTTAAAATGTCCTGGTATTGTTCTGCAGAAAAAGTCAAAAGCTTTTTTATTTCTTTAATTTTCTTCATGTTAATATAGAAAATTGTGCCCACTTATTTTTTACAGATAATTTATAGTTTAAATGCTAAAACAAGACAGAACAGAATTTTCCACAAATTTGTTGATAAAAGTTTACTTTTAAGTGAACTTTAAATGTAATATTTAACATATGATGTCTGTACGTCTGACCAATAAATTACACATTTATTTTTTATCTTAATTATCCATTTCTGTGTTTCTTATATGTAGGGAATCTTGAAAAGCACTACCTTGAACTGCTAAGCCACAATCAACTTTACTCCCCAATCTCGCTCCAACAGAGCAGGCACTGCTGTTCTTCCCTCACAAGCAAGGGGACGCTCACTTACAGCACATCAACGTTGAGTTTGATTTGTCTAAAATCAACAGAGAACCATGACATCAGAAACAAGAGACAACATTAGCTCTCCTAACCCACACAGATGAAGCGCTTTACCCGTACTCATGCATGCTCTCGAGTGCGGCGTAAAGGGCCGCAGTGTGTGGGAGAGAATTGCTCATTATGGGTGTATGACGTCAGCCCTTGCGTCTTTGGCATGCATATAGACAGCACTGTTCATATTATGACACATCATCTACAGTCAGACAGCATCACCCAGCTCTCTCTGTTGACTCGATTCACTTGTCAGTTTCGTGTGTTAGTGTGCGTGTGTGCACACTCTGTTTGAAGGGTTGAAATTTACATACACACACACACACACACACACACACATACACGCACGCACACTTGTACTTGAATACTTCATAGCAGAAGGGGAGTACAGATGGTGGGTGATCAATGGATCTTTCTTAATCTCTATGATTTTTATAATAAAACATTCCCATGACATCTCATGAGTTTGACGCCATTATTATACGATTCAACTTTGTGGGATTGTTTGGGCAGAACAGGTGTTAATGGAATTTGTATAGGCATGCTTTGAGGTCACAATAAACTACTGGTGGCCCCGAAAAGTATTTATACATATTTCTAAAATGCACAAATGTTCTAGTATTAAGCAAGTGAGAAGAACATTTCTTTAAGGGATTGTTCACCCAACAATCTTTTCTTCATTTATTCACTGTGATATCATTGCAAACCTGTCTTTCATCTGCAAAGCACAAAAGAAAATATTTTGAAGAATGTTGATTGTCAAACAACAGAGTCCCCTAGTTTCATCGGCTGGATACAAATTTAAATTTACTCCCAAACATTTTTCTGAGGGTTCCAGAGAAAGAAGTAATACAGGTTTTGAATGACAGATTATTTTATTTGGGGGTTGAACTGTCTCTTTAAATCAATGAATACTCTACTTGGGATTCGGTATAACTTTAAGGTTCCATTCTTAAATTAAATTTGTGTCAACATTTACTCCCCCTCTTCCCTCTTTTTATTTCAAACCTGTATGACTAGAACATGAAAGAAGATATTTTGAAGAATTATGACAAACAGCGTGGGCATAGCAGTTCATTTCCATATTGTGGGTACAAACATTCTTCAAAATATCTTCTTTTAATTTTTGGCCTAATAATCCCATTAAGAACCCTTATTTCACTAAAATACAACTTTAAACCATGCACAATTATTTAAAGATAAAAAGGCAAAAGTTCAAGAGATTGTACATCTATATTCATGCCATATGGCCTATTATTTTCTATAAAATCTCTTAGATGCAAATATTTTAGACAAAATTCTAGCTTAGCTTTCTAAATACATTTGGGACTACCCTAAATCATTTTTAAGCTGTGGACAAATACTGAAATAAATAACAAAACACATTTCAAAATCACTTTGAATCACTTGGAAGAAAACATGGCAATACTACATTCCATAGGAAAATGTTTCGTCAAACAAACATCCCAAATATTTTCCACATTAATAATAATGGAATTATCATATTCACGGCAGCTGTTACAATAAGACCCAACTCATTTATATGCCCATCTCATGAGTGCTAAGAGGCAGTTAACCGCTGTTATTTAGAGCTGAAAACCCTGGCACAAGCATTAGAAGGATGAAGCAAACCGCCAGCCAAAACACAAACAAACCATTCATACTCCACAAATACGTCCTGCACCATCCAGAGCACTTGCCTCATTCCAGATCCAGATTCCAATCTAGGTGTACTTTCTATTTTCTCAGCTGGTCCTCTGCTCCTGGTTCTTCAAGATCCTGCTTGGTCTCCTTCCTCAGAGAAGCAGAAAATGGGAAATAGATGACATGGAAAGGAGGGAGGGAGATAGGATAGAGACTTTTAGCTACAAGCCGGGTGAATGTGTGCCGTGGGCAGACTTGAATATGCAGTTATTTCTCTCCATGCATTCTTTTCTGTGGCCCACACGTGCATTCTTTTTCATGACATCCTTTCTTCTACTCTCGTGAACCCCGTCTGTCTGGGCGAGACTATTGTGGATTTTAGGTATTTTTCTGGATGTAGGGTATACTACACGAATGTTTTGTATAATGCAATGTCGGACTTGTAAGAAGAAGGTTGTGGGTTCAAAGCCCAGTGCCAGCAGACAATGACTGAAGTGTCCTTGAGCTAGACATCTTGACCCATTCGCTCTGCAGTGGTTATTACCACTGCAAATTGCTTGAAGGTCACTTAAACTGTCTGCCAAATGAATAAATGTCATTGGAAATGCAAGTACTGTACGTCTCTGGAAAAGCGTGTGCAAAATGCAAAAATGTAAATTTAAGTGGTACAGATTTCAGCTCAGATGATCAGATGTGCTGCTATGAAACTTTGATACACAGGTCACCTTAATCTGAAATCTGGAAGTCAATAAAAAAAATTAAAACGTTTTAACAGGTCACTTTTCTGCATTTTCCCTGTATCTTTCTCAGAACAATAAATGTTATATACTGACAATATACCTATGACAATTGGACAATATTAGCCACCATGGTCTGTTGTTGTTATGGTATTCATAAAATATAAACATGTCCAATTTAAATTAAAATAAATAATTGATTTTAATATTTCTTAGACATTTAAAATGTAAGATTAGTCGGCACCAAAAGTCGGTGCGGTCAAATAGTTTTCGATTCCTGTCCTTTGGAACCTCTGTCCCACTTGCCCGTCTCTGACCCAGTAGTTTCTTGTCTCCTCTCCACTTTCCTGTCCAATAAAATGGCAAAAAGCCCCCCCCCCCCCCCCCCCAAATTTAAGATCTTTAACTTAATCTCAAAAGAATTTGTATCTTATATTACGAAGTAGCTAATATGTAAGAACGCATGTGATTTAAATCACAATGAAATGTACAATTATTGGAAAAAGCCACACTAAAGCACTTTCTGTACCCCTGAATGTTACATCACTAGTACAAAAGCTAAAGTAGTCAAATGTATGAATAATATCGAAAGATTTCTCACATTTTTAGATACGTTACAAACGGAAGTTTAGTACTTTCAAACTTTAATTCTAATAGTTCAAACTAATATCACAAAAATGTTTAACTATTTAACAATGTGGCTAATATGCATAAGATGTGAACCCCCCAACCAACGTCACAAATGCGATATCAAATCATAGTAAAACGTAAGAATCACATCAAAAAACATTTCTACAAACTGTCATTGTACAGTTTTGCATGAGATACATTCAGAAGTTTACTACGTTCATTAATTAATTCGGATTGTTCAATCCGAGATATTTCAACTAAGGTGGAGGTAAATACGTACGAATTCAAACTACATAATTCTTACAAATGCAAATGTTTAATAAAAAAAATATTTTTTCCAGGGTCACCGATGCAAAAGGAAATCATAGTCAAACTAATACATATAACTTAGCCACCTTGTAAAACAATTATGAATTCCTGGCAAAATGGTTATGAATTCCTGTGTAACGTAGTTGATAATCTTGCAATGCAATAAATAAAACAAATATGAGCGTAGTTTGACATGTCTTCAGTTTCAAAAGTCAAACATTGTTAAGAGAAATAAACAGGGGCTGTATATGTAAATTTTTTTGTATCAGGAATAATCCAGAAACAGCCAGACTTCTTTACTGACATTTCAGCAGTTGATGAGCCATTACTTGAAACACCAAAGATGAATCACCAACCCATGGTAGGGTACTAACAGTCAAACATCCATCTGTGTAACCAAGAGTAACCTTAAGAATGAATATTAAAATAAAAGTGAAAAGCTCATAGGATAACGTCAAAACCAAAGTAACCACCCAGAGAGGAAAAATATATGATTTAATGTAGGGAATAATCCTTTATCCCACATTTAATTAAATAAATTTTCTTTCTGGGTGCTGATGGACATTTGCCATAGAGACTTTCATAATTTATGACGGAGGGGTGGGGTTGAAAAACAGACAACAGGGAGCTTGTGCAAGCTCAGGCCGCACAACATGCCACAACACCCCACACACACACACGCTACAATGCACACATTAAAAGTGTAGTGTAGCACATGCAGACCCACTCTGAATTGTTTTCGTAAAACTTTTAAAGGTTTAATGTGTACATTTTCTACAGACAGACATGCAAAATAATATACCTAACTACATCTTCAGAGGTGTAGAACTCATTATCTAAGAGATATTTCTATGACATACAGCGCAGGTCCTCTTACGTGGAATCGGCCGCCATGTTTATTGAGGAGACCTAATGCTTGATTAATAGTTCTTTTGGTTCGTTAGTGCTATGCGGTGACCCACGCAAGGACACGTACTTTACGCTGCGACCTAGGCCGTGACCTATGCCTAGCCTGACTCGTATCTCTCCAAGAGTGCTACGCGGACAGCAGGCCGTGATTGGTCTGCCTGTACCCCTCCCTTTAGGAATAACCAACTTCGCTATAGCATCGGGTTTAGACGTACGTATTTCCGAATGAATAATACATTAAGTGTTCATTCTAATTTAAAGACGCAAGCAGCAAAAGTGAGTATTTACTGCTAATATTTTTCAGACAGCTCACAAACATACAGCTTTTTCTTAAGTTACTGTTTTAATAACACAAGCAACACCCGTCTGGCTTCTGACACGTAGTGGCCAATGACTGTAGACGCGGACAACGACGCAGAACTATTAACGTTAATGACAGCGTCGTCTACCGCCAAGGTTACGTGTAGGACAAAGGCGAACTGTAGTCAGGCTTAAACGGCCGAACTGCTTTACAGAACACATCTCTTAAATGTTTCATCTCCTTTTGCAAAGAAGCAAAAACATGAAAGCATTTGTGCCCTCTGACAGCCTCCATAATGCTTTGAAAGAGATGGGTGGAGTGAGCCTTTGGTTGCAGTTCTCAACGTCACCTCTAGACACCTCTGGTTTTCAATGACTGCTACTTCAAATCTTGTTTGAATAGTTTGCTCAGTGTTGTGTGTAGATAGAGAACATTCAGAGAAAGAGATCCACCCATTAAAGGTCTTTTAGTTTTGCACTAGTGGGATGGTGAGTAATATCTACCTGAAAGGACCCGAGTAGGCGTCAGAAACAACTACAGCAACAACAAACATTGTTTCTAAACATGATTTTTTAAACTGCGTATATGTAGACATCCCTGTCATGGGAATAAAAAATATAAATCCGCCAGATGTTTAGAAAAATACAGGAAATCTAAAGAATTAAAGATTAAGTCAAGACACATGAACCAAAACAGACACCTTTTTATCATAAATACATGTCGTGAATGATCCGAAAAGAATCGCAGTGCTCTTCGCTGGTCGATTTCTATACGACAGGTCTGATCCCAGCGTGCATGGCTGTGTGCCTGTGACGTGCCCCGCGTCTCTAAATATACCAGAAGACCAGATGGCGGCAAAACTTAAGTGCTGACCCTCCTTCACCATGTCAGCGAGGACTTGGTTATGAATGTGCACTTGGTAGAGTAATTCCTAGTAGTGTGCACACTTTTCGTGGGAGGGATCACAAATGCTGGCCCGAGTCAAAATTGACATGACAGTGTCACCGGCAGGTGTTTGATTTCAGTGTGGAGTAACGACTTTGGGTTTATGAGTAAAAGGCTCGACAAATTCCAAATGCTCAACAGATCTGATACAAGCGAGCCCATCAGATGTTATGTGTGGATGAGTCAGATTGTAAACATCTCAAAATTGAAACTGCTCAGATCAGGGCATGTGTAACATCTATGAAGCATCGCCCACGCCAGGCCTGTGCCAGGGCAACGGAGGATTGCTGCCAAAATGTCCATCGTCATGCTGAATCAATTGTATTTATTTCTAAATGTAATTGTATCAATTGACTGGACGCTCAGGGTTCAAAAAATTTACAAATGTAATCATTTTACCGTTTTAACTGTTTTATTATGTATCGCAAGCCTTATTATATATCAGACCTACATCACAAGCATGCATTAATGTATAGTCTCCACAAATTTTTTCTTTGCCAGTTTGGAATGTTGACTGCTCATAGGGGCAGATGGTCCTCAGTAGTCTACCCTCAATACACAACAGCCTTCTGCCCACATTTCAAACCAAGACGACAGGCCCAGGTCCAATTCTGTAAGTACAGACCCACTCTGCTCTTCCTATAGCACACGCTTCACCATATACGTCCTGTAAAAAAACCCAGTGGCCAATCTGACATTTAAACCACAATGCTTTATTAGTCATTTCTACAAAAGCACAGTTGCCCAGGAAACCGACTCATCAATATGAAGAACCAAAGGATGGGGTATATTTAAAGGAAAAGGTAAAAAAAAACATGCCCATTGGGTATAAAGTCAGAATAATCCCTTTAACACAGTGTCACACTTTGACTAAGCTAACATGTGATATGATTGCACGTAAAGGGACAGTGACCCGAGGTGAAAATCTGTCATCATCTCATCCTTATGCCATTCCAAACCTGTATGAACGTATTCTGCAGAACACAAAGGAAGATATTTTGAAGTACTTAATGGATTATAACCAGCCCGCATTGTATTCCGTATGGACATTTTTCAAAATATCTTCTTTTGTGTTCGACAGAAAAAAGTTGAACGTTTTAATTAACAGGAGGTTGGAGAAACGGTCACAAGGCATCCTTACTAGATCATCTAACTCTCTTAAACTCATCTAAGTCATACGAATCAGCTTGTATTCAAAAGTACAGCTAAAAAACTTTTAGTATTATTTAAATTCCCTAATGCATATGCAATTTAATTACCAAAAACAGCATGATAAAACATATAAATTATATCTAACAACTACCAGAAAGAAATCAGCCTTCCATCTTCCTCTGCTGTCCTTGAATCCTCAATTCTAAAACTCTGCCTCTGAAATACACCAAGGGAAGAAAACTATAATCGACAACTTTTAAAAGTCACTTAAACGCACCAGGACTCACCGAGCAAAGTTTTCCACGCTGTTTCTCCTCACTATAGCAAAGTTGTATGACACACACTCACAATGGACAAACACACACTTACGCACGCATGCACACGGCTGCGAAGAAGGCCCCTCTTGCCACTTTCTGTACCATGCCCCGGGCGGGGGAGAGGGAGGTGGGGTTGTCGCTCTTCTCCTTTTAACTCCTCCGTTCTATATGGAAATGTCAGAAGCTCAGAGCAGGGAGCATTGTTCCATCCACTCAGACCATTCATAAAGCTCTCCGCTCGACCCACAATGCACCGCACTGTTCCTACAGGTCCAGCACACATGGATGCTGCTGCGTTCGCTGCTCATAGGTCAATCCAACCATGAATAAAAATGCCCCCCACACACACGCATAAAGAGAAGAAACGTGCATTATTTACACTGGACGGAATGAAGGGAATGTAAGCATTTTGATAAGAGAGCCGTGTGGAGCGTGCCATTGTGACGGCGAGACAATGCAAATGGGAAGCCGTTTATAAAGCCATATACTGTTTGGTCATACTCTAAAAAGGTTTTCATTCGGCAGATGCTATCGCCGAAGTGACTTACAACGCATTAAATGTATACAATGTATTTACATTTTCCTTACTTTAACTAACATTCTCCAACAGTCTCAAAGAAAACAAGCTGTTCCAGTTGTCACCGGCTCATACAATAGAGCAAAAAGTCCATCACCATAGATGTAAATGCTAAACAGCCTCAAACACACATAAACAGCACACACACACAAACACACACACACACACACACACCCCCCTGCCTGTTGTGCTTCTGTACATAGTGGCTATTGTTCAGGCCGTCCCAAGGATAGAACAGAACGGGCAGGCTGGAGACTGACACCACACAACACAGGGAAGTCGATGCGCACAGCTAATTGTCCAATAAACCGCAACAATAAGCCATTCACTCTTCACGTCTTACTGTCTTTCTCTCGTGAGCTCTCGTTGGGTGTAACTGTGCCATGATTAACCAATACCGTATGAGGAAGATGCATTAAAAGTTGTTGTTGGCACTTTCCTCAATTTGGATCACACAAATGTTTAGTAAAACCTTAATATTGAAGGGAATTCTTTCATCCTTTACTTGTCAGGACAAACCTGTCTGACTTTCTTTCTTGTGCAAAAAACTAAAGAAGATATTTTGAAGAATGTTGGGAAACAAATGACACCGGTCCCCATTTACCAACATGTCGACACTGAATCACCTAGACATTTTTCAAAAGATCGCATTTTATGTTCCACAGAAAAATCAAATGCAGGGTTTATGATTATACATTGTATTTGAATAAATGATTTTAATTTTTTTAATAAATATTATAATTAATAAATTAAAAAAGCGTAACTTCTCTTTAAAGTAAATCTTTTTGCTAGAAATGGAGGGGTGTACTGTGGTACAATAGAGTCCGATTCAAATATTGTATACAGAAATATAGACATGTTTTAAAAAACTGAATATACTTTAAAGTTAACAAGCTATTTTTTATTGAAACTTTATAAAAGAAAGTATATGTATTAAGAGGATAGTGCACCTAAATTTAAAAAAATGTTTTTACTTATTCTTGTGTCGTAACAAACCTGTATGACTACAAATACAAGAATACAAAATAGGTATTTTTAAGAATGTTGGTAACTGAGACTTTTATTTTATTGACACAAAATCATCAATACATTTTTCTAAATGTCCAATAAAGATTTTAAGTGACGTATTTTGGCATGAAGAGGACGGGTCTGCTGTGGTACTTTGGAATCCAATTAAACTATTTTTTTACAGACAAATATCTTCCAAAAAATTTAAATATACTGTAAAGATAATTAAAGAAAAGCAAAAATGTGTTATATGATAACATCAATTAGAAATGTAATTGTTTTTTTTAACACATCTTCAAAGTCTTTTTATTATCATATATATTATTATGGACCGTGTTAAAAATGCAGCATTCAATTAAAAAAAATATATATACAACATCTTAAAATTCGGGTCTTTATCTATCAGACACCTCTGGTAGTTATTGAAAATATTAAAATATTATATACAGAAATTGTTGAGTAAATACAAATCAGTAAACAGAATCATCTATTTAGTACGCGTCAGAGTGGTGTAAAGACCACTGCCCACTTCACACCCCCTCCCAGGTTGATTTTCACTCACATGAGTCAGAGTTTTCCTTATTAATGCCACATCTATGACACCCCACTATAACAATTACACTCGCACAACCCGTCCCAGCAGGCCGCTGGATCAAGCCATGATGTCAGTGTGCCTGGAGGCCTGAGCTCCTGCCCTGCTGTCAAAGGGGTGAGGGTGTTCAGCACTTGGAAAAAGGATCCATTGTCCTTCCATTGTTTCTGGGAAGACTGACTGCATAGATGGTCTGTGGTCCAACGGAAAGGTGGAGGAGAATAGGGCATGAGGAATCATGGAACAGGGTGACTTAGACATTAATTAAAGACTCCTGTCTGAAACAGGGTCAGAGGAGACCTACAACGACCGATGATGTCTCCATACAAAGATCTGTTCATTTGATCAAGATAGACAGGGAACATATTTAACTGCAGCTAACGAGATTGTGTAAAACTAACAAAGATGACAAATTGTAACCAAAACAGTGTAGGTAAGGCTGGCTTAAAAGTGTAACAAATGCTTTCTCTTAAAGCAAAATATAGAAAGTTCGGTAGACATATTAAATTCTAAAATGTATTTGGACAGTTTGTTCTGCAAAAACTAAAATATTAAACACTCCACAGCAGCCAAGCTTTCCAAACATGATTTCTGTGCCAGTTTTAGTAAAACATTTCGATTACATTTTAAAATGTTTAGCAATTACATTCCCATTCATTATTAACCAGTTTCAAAAAGTGAATGTGTGTATTTCGTACTACACAGCATGTAGTATTGGACAAAATTAAATAGGTTTTTGGATCCACCTGTTACATAATTCATTCTATGTGTCTACAAACAGATACTGTATAGATGCAGTTGATATAAAATTAATTAGGCAGTGGGTTGTCGTAAATATAAATCACGTGGACAAACCCAAATATGTCCACATATAGTATCTTTAGAAACCATGGCATATCAACACAGGGTTGGCTTTGGACCACTGGCCTGGTGCCATGTAGGTAGTCTAAGAAGAACTGGCCAACAATTTTAGAGATTTGAAAATGTTTGTCAAGCATGAACCCAATGCTTGTATAACTGGGAAATGAAATCAATGCCCTTGTTAGTATATTAACATATTAAGAAAGTAATTCTGTATATATTGAAATAAATCTGTTATTGGACCAATAGTGCTGTCAGCATCATATAACAAAAATCCAGTAAAGACAACATTTAAATTTCAGTTTAAAGGAAGTAAACTGTATTTAAGCATCACATGTATGTAATTGAAATTGAATGAGATGTGTTGACATATTACTTAAACATCGAGTAATATTGTTTCCTTTTTCATTTGAAATATTTGCTATAACTTTCAATGAAGTATGATCTCAAAACTCTAACTGTATCCAAAAATGTTAATTTTATGAAATAAACATCTCCTGCTTCTTCACCCAGTGCGTGTTTCTTGGATTATCTTGTGTGGGTTTAAAAAATATCAGACCTACCTTATCAGACGTCTTCAGCAGTAACAGACAGACAGAATGACTATAATTCAAGTGTGATGGCACTCTCTCTCTCTTTCCCTATTGCATTTCAATCCCTCCCACCATCCTCTCTCTCTTTCTCTCCCTCCACCACCCCTCACTATTAATCTTGTGGCATGTGCCACTGACACATGATTGTTCATGCCATTTTAACACCCAGATACGAAGAATTATCTGATTTTACAACCATTATCACAAATATCAAAACACAGAAGCTAAATCACAGGCCTGCTTTATTTTAAACTAAATTTGACACAAAAAGCCTTTCAAATTGCTCAATTATTCTGCGTTTAGGGCAAAGCCATTTTATCAGGTTCAAATAAACTGGATACATGTAACAAGTTTCGGTTAACCAACCATACAAAACATTTTTTTCACTCATATTACAAGACCCCCTAATTTCACAAACAGACCGCCTGAATTATCAGTCTGATCTATGGGGTTATCTTCTCTTTCGTGAGAACATGTCACTGTTCCTCATCTTGGCTTAGAAACACAAGGCCTGTCTATCTTAAGGAATGGCATCTTTAAGACACCAGATGGAGGGAAACATTGATGGCTACCTCTCCGCTGTGATCTTGGCAGGACACCAGCGGTGGATTTCAGAAACTACGTTTCACTCTCACATAGAGGCAGTTGTTGGTCCTCCTCATCCATCTGGGTTGAAAAAGATGCTTATGCTTAGCAAGCCACAAACACTGGTCTGTCTTACCTAAGGATGCTGATACCTGCATTTGATCAACTTTCTCAAACTTCTTCAGTTATACTCAGTGTTGGGCATATTTATGAGGTAAGCAGACAATACACAGTGCTATTATCTGTTATATTTTAGTTACTGTACATGAACAGTTCACTGCCATCCAGTGGTGACCATTAAAAAAAATCCAAATACATTTTTCGCAGTATCTTTTAAAAAAATCCCTAACAAGGACATTATATACAATAGGAACTTTATTAAAAGTTTAGCAGTTTATATACAATGAAACTGTATGAGGCTATGACATCACTGCACCACATTATCTCTATGTAGAGCCAGGGTAAGACACAATTTGAGTTAGTACTTGAAGTAAACTGTATAAAAATATTTACACACATCATGAACAAAACATATTTTATAAAACTTTTCATCTGATGCATTAAAAAAATACAAAATTACAACAAAATCATTCAACTACATACAGCAAACACGTACAAATGAATAACTCCAGTTCAGAAGCAAACATTTTTGTATTAAATTACAATATCATGAATTAAGAACAATACCTTAACATCTTTTTATGATTACTGAATCTTATCAAAGGTGCGAAACTGATGCCTCTACACCAGACATAACAACAAATTTGAAAATCTTAAGTTATCTTTAGTTTAGTTAATTTGAGTTTTTGTCCAAACCAGTTATTTTTGCTGTTGCGCCTGATATAGACACTGTGTTATACAGCAGTTATAATTCAAACAAGACAATTATGTTGCTCGGTTATTGCAAACAAGTTTTTTTAACTGTACAAAAAAGCCAAAGCTGCAAAGCATATAATAATATTAACCATTTGTGGCAATACAATTATCATAAAAAAAAATCAATATATTTGAATATATACATGAATCTCAGCACTTAATCCAAACCACCCCATGCTCCCAAACATCTTGCACCTGTGCGTCCATCACAGTTAAACCACCAAACTTTCTCTGCTCACGGCTCCATTCTGTCCAAAAAAACACAGATGACTTGTTTTAGAATGAATATTGTAACATGGCTTTAATTATTACAGGAATCAATCATCTTCCCCTTGCTTTAAATTTTTCTATCAACACAAGAACACCCTTAAAAATTTTCTTAGGAAATATTAGGTCAATCCATACCTTTTTTAAGTTGCTCTTCTTGGACGATGCCAAACTATCACTGTCCTCCGCGTATGGAGGAGGAAGAGGCGGGAAGTTATGGTTACCACGGCGATCTGGGTTTCCAGCGGCTGGAGCAAGGGGCAGCGGTGGAGGTCCTCTGTTTGCCCCTCTGTTACGGTCAGAACGGTCGCTCTCGCTGTCCAGTCGTTCTCTGCTTTTGGCTCTTTGCTGCTCACCCAACTTTTTCTTCTCCATGGCTTCGCGCAAGAAGCTGTCGTCGTAAGCTTCCCGTCCTCCGCGGCCACGGGCTTGCTCAAGATCTTGCAGGTCATCTCGGCTACGGATGCGCCGGCCCTGAAAGCCGGCCCCACGGAAGGAGTCGCCACGGCGGGGACCAGGGGAGTAGGCACGGCGCTCGCGGTCGTCAGGGACACGGTCGTAACCTCTTCCTCTGCTGCTCCATTCATCGTCCGAACTAAGAAAAAATATTCAAATTAATGACACAAAACAAACTCCAGCCAATCAGAACAAAGCTTGCTGTGTGGAAAAGTTCTTGCATGTATTAAACACACAAAAAAGTTTCCTTACTCTCTCCTTCCGCCCCTTGGTCCATCATCACGGCGAGTGGGTGGATAGTCATCTCTGTAATTGCGACTAATATCGTCTAAGTTCTCCATCGAACGTGCTCGCCCTCTGTGGTCGGGACCCCGTCTGGGTTCGTCCCGCCGAATATGTTGAGAGACGCTGCTGATGGTGCTCATATTTTCCTCTACGTCATCGTACACAGTGTTGAGCTGAGGAGGTCTAGAACGACCTCGATTACGAGAATCTGGACCATCATGCAGAGAGCTCACCTCACTCATACCATCCACTGAAAGAAAAGGGTAAGATCGAAAGCAATTAAGATAAAAGTTACCATTAAAATATGAAAGCACAAGCCAGAAAAGACCACAACATAAGATATTAAAAGGACGCATACAACTAATACAACACATCCATTCCCCAGCATTAAAAACAAGGAATTGTTTTCAAAAACAAAAATTTGTTTGCAAGTATAACAAGTTCACATCATCAAAATAGTGGATAGACTCGTCATTCCAGAACTCACAACGATTGTATTGACCTGGAGCATTTCCTGGGCGGCTGGGGTCGATATTTGCTAGTTCTCTCTCCATGTAGTATAGCACCCGAGTCGGGTTTCCATCATGATCAGCCTGAACGCGATACCCACTGCGGGCTACATAAAAACAACGACTTCAGATTTGTGAACCTGCTCGGTTGAGCCAAATAATGTCAATACCCAAAAGATACCCAGATATGGGTCAATATCACCAAACTCTGGTTGAGTCATTTACATACATATTGTCTACATAAGTCTTTAGTACAATTCTAAGAAAATTGCTATGGCAACTAAATATGCTTCAGTTATACTGAGTGACATGCTCTAAAGATTAAAAAGGAAGTTTTTGCATCACATTCATGATAAGAAAAGAAAAGATTGTGTCACTTTTAGAGTTTGCAATTCAATGCCGTCTCTTTTGGTACTTCCTAAAACTTCTTTGCTGATTCATGTGACAACAACAGCAAATTTTGCTACACTTAATAAAACATTTGCAGAAGTGCCATTGAGCTTTTTTTAAGATAAGGCAAGATCATAGCACGTGAGGTTTAAAGACAAACCAAGCCTAAGAGAGGAAGATCTGAACCCAAAATGAAACATTAAGAATTCAAGCAGTGAAGAATATGCCACTCACTTCCGCTGCCATCGTGATCTTGCAGTAATGGCACCTGCGACCCCTGACCAACTAAAGAAATATACAATAATTATAAAACCCAAATATCTTATGAATGAAAAAAAAGGTTAAAACATGAATGCGAATAAATACCTGAACTGGCTCCGTCGTAGTCTCTGCCGTAGCCGTTGGGGGGTGGTCCCGCTACACCCCCTGGCATAGGCAGCATGGGTATGTTTGGCGAAGCTCCATAAGGAGGCTGACCGTACATACTTTGGGCATAGACGGTGGCTGCATATTGACTAGGGGGGTAGCCAGACTTAACCATTTTACCAGCCTCATAAACTGTAAAGAAACAGTCAGGTTACTATTTAAAAATACATCCACACCTTGATGAGATGGTGAGTGGTTGGTGAGGTTCTCCAGCACTTACGGGCACGGGGACAGCAGCAGCGTTCCGGGCAGCAGGGACAGCTGACCAAACAGCAACAGGTATGAGGACAACATTGACACCAGCAGATCCCGATCAAGAGTAGGAACAAAAGGAAGCCTAGAACCACAAGCACCACCAACAACCAGTCTGGAGAAGAACAAAGAACAACATTATTCCCAGGTTAATTTCTAGAGATGGTATTTACTTATTAAATAAATAGTAAATAGCCTAAAGGGCCTTATTGAACAAGGTTGTTTTACACATTATACTGTATATGACACATGATGATCAAGAGTTTCTATAAGATGTCTGTAAATTGAACTGCATTCAGCTTCATGTGTGCACACGTCTGTCAAATCCTTAGAAATTGCTCTTCTGTAAAGTGCTGCTGGCTAGAAAATATAAAAAGATTGCGTGGAAAAACCAGCTGGGCAGGTTTTACTTCACAATACTTTTTCAGGGCTCAATTCCAACACGATGCCATAACATTCTAAAGGCATGGACACACAATGAATCAACTCTCTGAAGCTATCAGACGCTTATAAAAACAAAATGTAAGGAACAAAAGCCAAACACTACATTAACCCATTCATCTTTGCCAAAACCGAGTTAGACGCATGACATAGTATTTCTGTGCTCAATAGACTTCCCCTGTATAGCCAAAGGCTTCGGATAGGTTGTTTCAAATATTCAACCAATCACAGTTATCAGATCACATGTTATTTATTGGCCATGCGACGGTTAAATCCTGATCACGCACCAATCAGAGATTGCAGAAGAAAACAGGAATCAGTGTTTACATTCCAGGAGAAGCCCTCATTGGTTGTGAGGGTTGCCCAACTCACGCCCGAGGGAACTCGGGTTTTTCCAGAAACAGTCGTAAAGCTGTATCTGTCTTCCATTAATGTGTGTAAACCAAAGACTATTTAATAGATATGAAAAACAATTCAACACTAAAGGTACTCAGGATTAACTGCGTGTGATACTTCTCCTTTAACTAGTTTATGCTGATGACTGAAGGATTCAAGGCAAGACCCATATCTAAAAAAAAACTACTGGGAGGCACTTATTCTACCTTCCATGATCAGTAAATCAATGCCAGGCAGCAGGTCTGTAGTATTTGACTTTCTCTCTGTGAAGGAAAGATAAAGCCATAATTACTTAAAACGGCCCCAGCACACTGGCCCAAATAAACAGAAATCTATATTATTAACTTAAGTGTTATTTTTCATTAAATCCTTCACAAGCAAACTGAACTAAACTACCAGGTGTACAATCAAACAAACTCAGGCAACTTCTAGCCTGACAAAAATCTCCCTATATCTAGAAAAAAGGCTGCATACGTGTCGATCGCAACCAAAACACAACAAACGTGTAAGCCGCACGCTTGTGGTCTGTGATATAATCGTGTGAGTTTTTTGTGACTGCATGCAAGAAGGTAAACACTTACCGAGCACAATGAGCTCTGTGTAACACTCGCCATTTCCTGAAAGGTCCTGAGAAGAAGCCACATTGCATATATACACGCCACTATCACCCCACGCAGTCTGAGAAATGGTAAGGTCTGCAGCTGAGAAAAAAAAAAATTATAGTGAAAAATATAATTTCTTTTCCTTCAATATCAAATGTTCTGTTTTATGTTTAAGCTCACTTCAAAATGAAAATTGAGTCATAAATTACTCAAGATGTTCCAAACCCGTTTACATTCGTTTGATTTTTGAAACAGAAAGTAACAAAGTATTTGAAAGAATGTTAGCTATTTAGATTCAAGGGGCACCATTGAAGAAAACCTCAAATGGTCAAGGAGCCCTAAAACTGTTTGTTGATTTTTAGGGCATTCTCAGACTTCAGTTGATAACATTCTTTCAAATACTGTACTTCCCTTTGTGTTTAACTGAACAAAGAAATAAATACGGTTTGGAACAACTTAAGGGTGAGTAATTAATAACACTATTGACTGGAATATCCCTTTAACTTACTATTAGTGATACTGATCTGGCGTCCCTGATACTCCTTCCCAAGCGTAACGGCTGTCTGTTTTGAAGCCACTATGCGCACGGTCCTGGCGTTGTCCGCACA
>CM065675.1:13015468-13057546 GCA_033220385.1 Triplophysa yarkandensis
TTAAACCGAATTGTCTATTAATTAATTTAAATGTTCTGTGTTTTAGAGTAAACAAACGAAACAAGACAAGCATTTCAACAGCCAATTAAAACAAGAGGTGCGTGTGTAAGTCCCACCCCCTGCAGTACGATTGGTTCACACCGGTGACGTGCTTTACTTTAGGCCAATCATATGACTCCGTTCGAGATGGGAGGCTGGGTTTGTTGGACAGGAACAACAACATTTTTGCGACTGTAGTTTAATTCAGGTCGAGGACGGAATCTTTAAAATAAGGTAATCTTATCTGTACATATATATCTTATATCATAAAAGACATTAAAGTAAAACTAGCGTATTTAGAATGGGGTTTGACGCGTTTTGGCAGCGGAAAGAAGTTTAATGTCGTGTTATTTATTTTGAACATTTATTGTTATGTAAGTCAGAATTGATAACATTTACAGAAACACGTCATCAGTCACGTGAAGGATGTTAGTCATTACATTGTGATCAAGCCTTTCAAAACATCTGGACCATTAAAGATGTGACGTTTTATGTTATAGACGTGACGTTTTTTGCGCTATGTATGTGAAATTTTGCGTTATGCATGTCGCATTTTGCGTTATGCATGTCACATTTCGCGTTATGCATGTCACATTTTGCGTTATGCATGTCACATTTCGCGTTATGTATGTCACATTTCGCGTTATGCATGTCACATTTCGCGTTATGTATGTCACATTTTGCGTTATGCATGTCACATTTTGCGTTATGCCTGTGACATTTTGCGCTATGTATGGGAAATTTTGCGTTATGCCTGTGACATTGTGCGCTATGCTATGTATGTCACATTTTGCGCTATGCATGTCACATTTTGCGCTATGTATGTGAAATATTGCGTTATGCATGTCACATTTTGCGTTATGCATGTCACATTTCGCGTTATGCATGTCACATTTCGCGTTATGCATGTCACATTTCGCGTTATGTATGTCACATTTCGCGTTATGCATGTCACATTTCGCGTTATGCATGTCACATTTCGCGTTATGCATGTCACATTTCGCGTTATGTATGTCACATTTTGCGTTATGCATGTCACATTTTGCGTTATGCCTGTGACATTTTGCGCTATGTATGGGAAATTTTGCGTTATGCCTGTGACATTGTGCGCTATGCTATGTATGTCACATTTTGCGCTATGCATGTCACATTTTGCGCTATGTATGTGAAATATTGCGTTATGCATGTCACATTTTGCGTTATGCATGTCACATTTCGCGTTATGCATGTCACATTTCGCGTTATGCATGTCACATTTCGCGTTATGTATGTCACATTTTGCGTTATGCATGTCACATTTTGCGTTATGCCTGTGACATTTTGCGCTATGTATGGGAAATTTTGCGTTATGCCTGTGACATTGTGCGCTATGCTATGCATGTCACATTTTGCGCTATGTATGTGAAATATTGCGTTATGCATGTCACATTTTGCGTTATGCATGTCACATTTTGCGCTATGTATGTGAAATTTTGCGTTATGCCTGTGAAATTTTGCGCTATGTATGTCACATTTTGCGTTTTGCATGTGACATTTTGCGTTATGCATGTTACATTTGGCTTTATGCATGCGACATTTATGGTTATGGATGTGATGTTTTATGTTATAGACGTGATGTTTTATGTTATGCATGTTATATTTTGCGTTATACATGTGACGTTTCATGTTATAGAAGTAACATTTTATGTTATGCATATGATATTTTGTTTTATGCATGTGACATTTTGCGTTATGCATGTGACATTTATGGTTATTGGTGTGACATTTCATGTTATAGACATGACGTTTTATGTTGTAGATGTGACGCTTTATGTTATGCATGTTTTATTCTGCGTTATGCATGTGACGTTTTATTTTATGCATGTTATATTTTGGGTTATGCATGTAATGTTTTACGTTATAGACCTAACATTTTATATTATGCATATGATATTTTGCATTATTCATGTGACATTTTGCATTATGCATGTGACATTTTGCGCTATGTATGTGAAATATTGCGCTATGTATGTCACATTTTGCGTTTTGCATGTGACATTTTGCGTTATGCATGTTACATTTGGCTTTATGCATGCGACATTTATGGTTATGGATGTGATGTTTTATGTTATAGACGTGATGTTTTATGTTATGCATGTTATATTTTGCGTTATACATGTGACGTTTCATGTTATAGAAGTAACATTTTATGTTATGCATATGATATTTTGTTTTATGCATGTGACATTTTGCGTTATGCATGTGACATTTATGGTTATTGGTGTGACATTTCATGTTATAGACATGACGTTTTATGTTGTAGATGTGACGCTTTATGTTATGCATGTTTTATTCTGCGTTATGCATGTGACGTTTTATTTTATGCATGTTATATTTTGGGTTATGCATGTAATGTTTTACGTTATAGACCTAACATTTTATATTATGCATATGATATTTTGCATTATTCATGTGACATTTTGCATTATGCATGTGACATTTTGCATTGTGTATGTAACATTTTGCGTTATGAATGTGACAATTTGCATTATGCATGTGGCATTTATGGTTATGGACCTGACATTTTTCGTTATGGACGTGATGTTTAGCGTTATGGTATGATGTTTAGCGTTTTGCATGCAACGCTTTGCGTCATGAATGTGATAGTTTGCATTATGCATGTGATATTTGGGTTATGAATGTGACATTTTGGGTTACGCATGTGATATTTTGGGTTATGCATGTGACATTTCACGTTATGGATGAGATATTTAGCTTTATGGATGTTACATTTTGCATTTTGTATGTGACAATGGGTTATGGACATGACATTTTTGCTTAAGGAATCTAGATTTTGCGTTATGGACGTGACATGTTACCTCATGGACGTGACATTTTGTGTCATTGAGATGACATTTTTTATTATGGACGTGACAAAATTAGACACCAATTTGGGAGACAACAAACTTCTTCAGATTTATGTAAATTAAAATGTACAAACCAAAATCAAAAATATCTGACAAATAGTCTAGGGTTAGCTCTTTATAGAACATAAAGTAATTACAATATGTTAATATTCATGTGTCTGTTGATGAGCAATATGTAGAATTGTGGACGTGACAATTATGAAAATAACCCCAATTATAATATGGGAAATCATACACTAAAAATAAAAATAGAGGACTTAAAATTCTAAGAGATCTCAAATGGGTATCTGAACAACATAATGTTGACATCTGTGCTAGAAGTTTGTTAAAAACCTTTGGGGAAAACTCTGTATTATTATAGTAAGGTTAACATTTCCATGCCATTGCCCATATGACTTTTACATTCTTTCATGACAGGTCCAGCCATGGGGAAGTCTCTCATTTCTAAACCAAAGCAAACAGAAGATGAGAAAAATCTAACTGAAGACTCTGAGCCTCACAATGAGGATGATGAACATGACGTATCACAGTTTCCATATGTTGAATTCACCGGAAGGGACAGCGTCACCTGTCCCACCTGTCAAGGCACAGGGAGGATCCCCAGAGGTAAGCACTGATCTATCAATATACATTATCTTTCTATATTTTGATTTATTGTTCATGTGATTATAAATGAATTTAAAATGCTTCTTTTTGAGGACATTTAGTTGATTGTACCTATCCTGATATTTTCACAGATCAAGACAACCAGCTTGTTGCTTTGATACCATACAGTGACCAAAGGCTAAAGCCAAGACGAACGCAAGTTTTGAACTTCTATTATTTTGAATAAAATGTGTTTTGTGAATGGATGATTTTGACTTTATATTGAAGAAAGAACAGCCAATATAAGCGCAGAATACAAGAGGACTTTACAAGAAAATTACAAGAAAACATCTATATATTTTAGACCACAGGTGTCTAAACTAAACATGTTTTATTTTATTTTTAATTATTATACAACTGATGGTTCTGGTTTGCATGCCTAAACTGTGATATCTCAGTATCCAAAATTGTGTTCCTCATAATGAAAAAATTTCGCTTTTGGCTCTGGCCCCATAAAAAACTTAAATTGACCATTTTCTACGTGTATTAAAGGAACAAACTTAAGTATTTCTGAATGTGAACCATAAATTGTCACAATTATCATTATTCTTATCATCACAGGACGCTGTACGTCTTTGTGTCAATCTTTGTGTGTCTGCTGCTGTGTGGCCTGGCCATATTCTTTCTGTTCCCTCGTGCTATCGACGTCTCTTACGTTGGGGTGAAGTCAGCCTACGTAACCTACGATAAGGATCAGCGCAAAATCAACCTAAATATCACGGTAACTCTATTTGGCTTTAAGTTCCCATCGTAAGACTCTTACTAAAGGTGTGCTATTTTGACCTTTGAATGGATTTTTTTGCTGTCTTAGAACACCCTGAACATCACCAACAATAATTATTATCCAATTCGAGTGACCAACATCACAGCACAGGTCCAGTTCTACAACACTGTTATCGGAAAGTGTCTGGTCAGCAACGTCACCACTATTATCCCTCTCAATATGCGACAGGTGTGTGATGGTTCATTTAGTTCAGTGGTATAAAATCTTGTACACCTAAAAATTGGTTTGTAAAGCATATACATGTAAGCCAAAAATAATTTACACTAAATAAAGGTGCATAATAAACCTGTATTTGTCCACTAGTGTAAGGCTGTTTTTAGTCAAGGACAAAATATTTATTTATAGGCATGAGTCATATTCATTCAGATAACAGAAAGATAAGTCTTTTATGTTCTCGCTGAACAGTTGCTGCTTATCAGTTGTATTTGACTTTCTGTAATTTCTCAGCATGTGTTATCATTGCATGAGCAATGTTTCTCATATTTGTTTCTCATATTTAGGTTGATTACACTGTTCCCACCATCATAGCCAATGAGATCGACTACATATTGTGAGTATCTGAGCTGGTTTTATTCTTATGTTCTGGTTATCATTTTCATCTAGCTCAGTGGTCAGAGCGTGCATTCCTGTAGGCCATTGATTAAAGCTTGCATTCATTTTGCATTTCCTGTAGCTCAGTGGGTAGAGGATGCATTCTTGCAGCATTTTCTGTAGCTCAGTGGTTAAAGCATGCATTATTGATGCATTTCCTGTGACATATTGAGTAACTCAGTGGTACTTTAGTGGTTAGAGAATGCATTCCTATACAATTTCCTGTAGCTTTGTGGTTAAAGTATGCATTCCTGAAGCATTTCCTGTAGCTCAGTGGTTAAAGTATGCATTCCTGTATCATTTCCTGTAGCTCAGTGGGTAGAGGATGCATTCTTGCAGCATTTTCTGTAGCTCAGTGGTTAAAGCATGCATTCCTGTATCATTTCCTGTAGCTCAGCGGTTAAGGAGTTTATTTCCTGTAGCATTTATTGTAGCTCAGTGGTTAGAGCATGCTTTCTTGTAGCATTTTCTGTAGCTCAGTGGTTAAAGGACGTATGCCTTTAGCATTTTCTGTAGCTCATTGTTTAAAGGATGTATGCCTTTAGCATTTTCTGAAGCTCATTGGTTAAAGGATGTATACCTTTAGCATTTTCTGTAGCTCAGTGGTTAAAGGATGTATACCTTTAGCATTTTCTGTAGCTCAGTGGTTAAAAGATGCATTATTGATGCATTTCCTGCGACATTTTGAGTAACTCGGTGGTAGTTTAGTGGTTAGAGAATGCATTCCTATAAAATTTCCTGTAGCTTTGTGGGTAGAGGATGCATTCTTGCAGCATTTTCTGTAGCTCAGTGGTTAAAAGATGCATTATTGATGCATTTCCTGTTACATTTTGAGTAACTCAGTCATAGTTTAGTGGTTAGAGAATGCATTCCTATACAATTTCCTGTAGCTAAGTGGTTAAAGTATGCAGTCTTGTATCATTTCCTGTAGCTCAGTGGTTAGAGTGTTCATTTCCTTTAGCATTTATTGTAGCTCAGTGGTTAGAGCATGCAGTTCCTGTAGCTTAATGTTTAAAGAAGATTTTCATTTTGCATTTTCTGTAGCTCTGTAGTAAAGCATGCACTCCTTTAGCATTTCCGTAAGCACTTCTTGTAGCTCAGTGGTTAGAGCATGCATTCCTTTAGAATTTCCCGATGCACAGCTCAGAGTATGCATTCTTGTAGCATTTCCTGTAGCAATGCCGGCAGTTTTGGACAAAAGCGTCTGCAAACGCATTATGTAAAATATTTTTTTAAATATTACCTTAAATGCAATTTTTTTTCTGTTTTCAGCGACTATTGCACCTTGCCGTCAATCAAAGTGCATAACATTGTTGTCATGATGCAGTAAGTATAATTGGTTTAATCCTTTAATCTGATTATCTATACAGATATGCTCAATGAACACTTATGTTTTATTCAATGATCTAATTTAAAATCTAATTTGGTAAACCCAAAATATCCTTTTACATCATCTTACCAAAACGTGTCCTTCCAGGATGACTGTAACGGCTGTGTACTTTGGCCATGCTGAGCAGGTGTCTCAGGAGAAATACCTGTATGTGGACTGCGGCGCAAACACCACATCTTCACGTGGAAAATGGCTTTAATACAGTAATGCTTTTCCCAATGTTTAACATTTTCTCTCTCTCTTATGTGGGGAAATGAAAATTTGTGGTGTTTCTGGGCATATGAATGTTGAAAGAAGTGCATACTGTATGTCGTTTTAACAGTGAGAGTTGATGCCTTATTACATCTTTTCTCGAAGGGTTTGTTCAGATCCACATAAGCACTTTAGAATAATTTGAAAGATTGGACAGAATTTTTACCATAGGGCTGAAAAACTCAAACCACTCTGGCTTTATCTGTACTTCTTTGAGTTTTTTTCTTTTCAGTGTGTGTCCTTTTAACACTTATGTACATATTATTGTTTAAGTCACTTTTTTTCAGCATCATGTACGTAAGTAACATTATTCAGCCTAATAACATTAACGGGTGGCACCGTTTTTGATGCTCTGTTGTTGCCTGGCAACCTGGGCATCTTCCAGCCCCTCAGACGGTGATGTAAATAACTGTGTGCTTCTGACCTTCAGAGGAATTCTATTTATTTCAAAAGGGAGTTTAAGATGAAGTTATTTGTGAATAACAACATGCTTGTATGAAGTATGAGATTAATTTCTTAATTTTCTAAAACATTTAACTCCCTGTGAAGTAAGGCTGCTGAATTATGACAACAAATATAATGATTATTGTTCCCAACGTTAAGATCACAAAAAATTAGAGTAATAGATAAGTTATTAATAAATAACAAATATCTGATTTAATAGTCAGTTTTCGAAAGAAAAATAAATGTAAACTTTTATTAAGATATGAATGATGGATGGAATATATTATATATAAACAATGAAAAGAAATGCCAACTCTTGGAAAATAAAAATGAAAATCAATATTGATTATATGCTCGGCGCTACTGTACAGCATTTTTTAGGTGACACTGGTACAAAAGTCAATTGTTTTTTAACTTAAAATTAAAGAAAACTTCACAAATACATTATGAACATTTTGAATAATGCTTTTTGTGTTTTGGAAGTTGCAATGTTTGCAATGTTTCTTGGGTCACTAAATCTCACAACAGGGATCTTTGTCCTTGATATTGATGTGGGTTATGTATTATTTGTGATATTTTATTCTGTTTTTTTGTGGCACTTTTCCATTGCAGTTTTGGATGGCTAGGATGTAATTTTTAGTTTATGTTTCGAAGTAATTCTCTATTAATAAAGGATTTATTTAACTACATTTGTGTTGTGTTGGTTACAAAATTTATTATTTTGTTATAATAATTTGTATATATAGCATGTTGAAAGTTCATGACTTGGGCTGGTCATTTAGATCATGAGAATAACCAAATATCGACATAGATTGTGTGTGTTTGGGTAGGTTTTGTTTTCATTGTGAACTTGCACAATATACAGTATACATTTTAACGACCCTAAGTAGTCTTTTTTATTTTGGTTAAATATTTTCCAAATATTAGTTGTTGTGTTTAAAACATTATTAAAACATACTGCAATAGTATTTAACTATTAACAGAATGCAACACTGTGATAAAAACTTTCTTTGTGTTCAACCAAATTAAGGAAGTTTGAAAAGAAGAAAAGTTTGGAACATCAAGAGAGAGGGAAATTCCTTTATGAATATTAATGTTTAAGGGAATTCTCACTCTTGATTCTCTGACTGTTGTGTGACTCTCACAATATCACACTAGATGGCGATCACATGTTACAGGAATGGACTGAATGTGTAAAAAGATTAAAGTTCATTTCTTAAAAAACATTAAGAGCAATTTTTAAAAAGCTTATCAGTATAACTTTTCTG
The DNA here is from genome assembly GCA_033220385.1 of Triplophysa yarkandensis. Lineage (NCBI taxonomy): Eukaryota > Metazoa > Chordata > Actinopteri > Cypriniformes > Nemacheilidae > Triplophysa > Triplophysa yarkandensis. The sequence continues at coordinate 13,023,788 of CM065675.1, forward strand.
TTGTTTTTAAATATAAATGTTATTTTTTATTCCTGCCATGTTTCATTCACATACAACCTGTTATTGTCCGTGATCTCTAAGATATTTTCTGCTCTTATTAATGTTTATAAATTACAAAATGTTTTAGTTTTGCCCTGTATTTCAATATATTTACATTTCCCCAGTCAAACATGTTCAAGGAAAGTTTCTGCACATCTGTCGATGTCATTAAAGTCTCGCAACAGCAGCTCTGTCTGCTTTCAGCTTAAAGTTACTTTAAACAAAGAGTCTGGGAGATTTTGTACCCTGAACAGATATAAACCCACTTTCATGCAGATAAAGTTACAATGTCTCCTTTCGTGAAAGCAAAACCCTGTTTGTTTGACACTTACCAAATGTTGAACAATATAGAGAACAGCTGCAGAAAGGCCGACGTCAAAGAACAGCTTTATAAAACATTACGATTCTTAAGGAATAAATACAACCGAGTTATTATTTACAAAACAAAAATAGTTTATGTTTTAGAAATCGCATGAAAATATTGTGTTGGAACTGCATTCAGGAGGAGAAATACTCAAGACATCTGCAGAATCCATTTCCTCGAAATTCCTGAGATGTGAATGAGAATATTATACAATGTTAACCTTTTGGCCTTCAACATAATAAACCCACAAACTTACTTAATCATATAGTAATTCATTTTATTAATCTGGAAGAAATAATTTTGTTTTGGGAAACTTAAGTGAATTGTTGCTCATTATTTTAAAATGCTTTTCATCTGAATAGTGTACATACTGAGTATGTCAAAATAAGTTAAATTATTTCCCAAAAATATAATTTCACATCTATTGATATATATTTTTTTTTCCATGACAAAATGTACATTTTATTTAAAAATGCTTTTAACTGGATGACTTATTGAATATTGAAGAATATTAAAGAAAGAACAACCGATACGAGCACAGAATAGAGAGTGACACCTTTAAAATTCTTTGAAAAGCATCATATGGTTAGACATTAAGAAGCTACTTGAGAAAATGACAAGAAAATGTCTGCAAATTCTAGTTATTATTCACATAGTTCCCTTTGTTTAATTATTCTAAATTGTGTGCAAAATATGAATGCACAAGTGAGTAAGTGTCCCAAAACTTTCCACCACCAGTGTTACAAAAATAACAGTGTTCTTTATACATAAACTCTTATCGTCACACTTTTCAGTGATTTTCAAATCATATTCTTGTTTTTTCATTTACAGGGGTATGCTTACTTTTGTCCCCAAAATATGATTTGGTGGGCACACAAATGATTCCAAGTTAGTACTTTGCCATCTGTCTCCCTGCAGTACTGTGTCTCTCAAGGAGGGGTGTATTTGAGCACAGTCCTGTGGTCCATCCTAAAACACATTCTCCAGTAGACTCAGTCCCTCTGGTTCTTTGTGAGAGTGTGGATATGAACATGGGAGTGCTTTCCTGTACATCTCTGCAGCTTTTGCTGGCTGCACTGGTCTCTCTGACTGGGGTCTGCATGGCAGGGTCTGACGGGCCCCGTGGGGTGGCTCTTCCTTTCGTCTTTGACCTCAAAGCAACTTGCAACCTACCTTGTTACCATGCTGGCATCTGTATCCGAAACAACACCTGCTTCTGTATGAGAGGATATGAGGGAGAACAATGCCAATATGGTGATGTGTCCATTTATTTGCTGATGTGGATTTTAGTGTGTGTGTGTGTGTGTGTGTGTGTGTGTGTGTGTGTGTGTGTGTGTGTGTGTGTGTGTGTGTGTGTGTGTGTGTGTGTGTGTGTGTGTGTGTGTGTGTGTGTGTGTGTGTGTTAACAAAATACTGCATGACACTAAGAATTCAACGCTGACATAAATCTTTGTTTCATACAGCAAACTGTTATCCAAAGTGTAAAAATGGTGGCGAGTGTCTGAGACCTGGAAAATGCAGATGTCCTGCAGGATTTGCAGGAAAATATTGTCATAATGGTAACTGGAATAACTTGATCCGTTGTTATAAATTATTTGCTTGATTATGTTCGATTGCCAACTTTTTTCAAAATATCTTCTTCTGTGTTCTGCATAAATGACTTTATTTTCATTTTCAGTTGAATTATCCCTTTAAGTACAGTATTGTGTTTGACAGTGATTTGTGATGGTGGATGTTGGAATGGTGGCGAGTGTATTGCTCTGAATGGAGAGGCAAAATGCGACTGCCCCTATAACTGGACCGGCTCCAGATGCCAAGAAGGTTTTCAGTTACATTTATCTAATGATGTTTGTGTTCGTTGCTGATTTAATAGTGAGTTGAAAAGGCATTTTTCTGCAGCGATCTGTGCACAGGGATGCAGGAACGGAGGCAGCTGTGTTGCGCCTGGAATCTGCAGCTGTCCGGATGGATGGATTGGTGGGGCCTGCCATACAGGTGGGCTTATTTTTACTGGTCTGGCGGTCACATTAACCATATATTTAGTGTGATCTGTACATCCTGTTTATGGCTTTACGACATGATGGGAAGTAAATCATAACAGAATTTTACTTTTGGGTGTGAATCTTTGGTACTCTCCTAAAGTTACACCCGAAAAGAAAACTGTGTCATCTTTTACTCACCCTTTCATCATTTTAAACACAAAAGCAGATTTTTTGAAGAAAAGTTGAAAACGGAACAGAAGTGTCCACCATTCCCCTTTATTTTATGGTAGCAAAACCATTGCAGGTAAATGGATGCTAGTTACCAACATTCTTCAAAATATCTTTTTATGTTTTGCAAAAGAAGGAACGTCCTTTTGTACGAGTTTGAAAGGACATGATAGCAAGATAATGATAACAGAATTATACTCTTCGGGTGTGAACAATTTGTGAACAGTGAGGAAATATTGTCTATCAACCAAAGACCGTCTGGTTCTCTCTGCAGCTGTGTGTAAAAAACGCTGCATGAATGGTGGGAAGTGTGTATCGCCCGACACCTGTCGCTGTCGAGCTCGGTTCTCAGGCCCGCAGTGTGAGGAGAGGAAGAAACACGCCTGATGTCACAAGGGGCCTGACCTCTGACCTCACTGATGGCTCTTTAAAGTGGTGCTAAAGCCTGTGATGTGTTTTCCACATCAACATGGTTCAGGAATTCACATTATTTTGTATTAATGAGAAGTGTTTTTTGTAACTCTTTTATTTCCTTTGTTTTATAACAAATAAAAAGTTTCTTTGTATTAGATGTGTTTAAGTTGTGTCAAATCAGTTATTATTAGTAAGATGACAGCACGTTATTAAATAAAACGCTTTAATTTGTGAATACTAGAATACAAATATACTCATACATTTATTTAAAATCGTTTTATAAACTATTGTTGTTAAAACTTTATAAAAAAGTAACCACATCAAATGAATTCTATCAATGTATGGAAGGATCCTTAAAACATACACGTGTTTAAACACTAAAAGTATTTGCACTTTGCAATATTCCCTTCAAAATGTCCTAAGGTTTTAGAAAATGGATGCATATACACGCACACACACACACACACACACACACACACACACACACACACACACACACACACACACACACACACACACACACACACACACACACACACACACACACACTTATCATTCAGAGCTGTGTTGTCAATGCCCGACGTCTTCATCATCTGATCTGTGGGCACAAGGGCAAAAGTTTCCAATTTTAATACAACACTTTACACAACACAAACATTGAACTTTCAAAATCAGTCAATGTGTTGAGAAATGCATACTTTAGTAGCACAGGAATGTCCAGTGTAACCTTGGCGACAGTGGCAGAAATTTGGGAATGTGCATTTTCCCCCATTAAGGCACGTTTGACTACAGATAGCTAGTGGGAAAATGGATAGCATTATATATTTAAAAATAATTATTCTACATGACAGTGTATTTATTTTAAGCTGAATACAAAATGAATACAGAATCATCAGGACGTACGGGTTTGGCACTGAAGACCCTCCCATCCAGCCGGACAGTGGCATGTGTTCGGCCCAACACACTCTCCACCATTTATACACTTCTGTAAACACACAGCTATACACACAGAAAAGGGAATGTCATGACATGCTTATGCTAGGCAAATATTATCACACATAGTTTGTGTTTTTGCCATGATCAATATACACAGGCAGTTACTTACGTATGTTGCAAATACTTCCTCTCCATCCAGACGGGCAGGAACAGGTGTTTGGACTGACACACTTCCCGTTGTTCATGCACATGGGATCACACACACCTGTGAGCGTGAATGTATGTTATGAACGTATATTAGAAAGAAATGTTAGACATTGTTAGATGGAGTACAGATACAAATCACATCAGAAATGAAAACAATATAACAGAGCACTTACTTTTTTGACATCTCTTGCCGGTGTATCCTTCAGGACAAGAGCACACATTGTTTCTCATGCACTGTCCTCTGTTTTTACATGGTGGATTACACAGAGCTGTACAGCATTTGCATAATTATTAGTATTTCATAATCACATCGTTAAGAATATTGGTTCATTCAGGGGATAGTTCCTCTCAAAATAACAATTCTGTCATCATTACTCAACCTTGAGTTTGAGATCTGTATACATTTCTAAAGATATTTGGAGGAATGCTTTTAACCAAACCCTTTTAATCATTGACTACAATACTAGGAACAACAACAAAAAAATTTCCCCAAAAGGCTAAATACAGGTTCGGTGCTCATTGCAGTTTGGTAAAGAACTGCATCTTGCACTACATTTTAAACAAGAAAATATAGCGATTTGGCATGAAATTCACATTAACGTTTATTCATTTGGCATATGCTTCTATCCAAAGCGAGATGAAAAATTGACGGAGCAGTGAATACACTAAGTACATGGGGAAGTCATGGCTCGTGGGCTCAAGTCTCTGGCCGGCCGTGACTTAGTTGCCCTTGAGCAGGGCACCGAACCCTTTTATTTGGCTTTTATAGCCTTTTGAAAGTGAACATTTCAAATATTATTCAATTCTGTTAAACACAAAATGACATATGACATTGAAAAATGTAGGATAATAGTTAGTTCCAATGTAATTCCAACAAGCATTGTTGTTTTCCTTCTACGGTATTCAATGGGATCAAGTTTTGTTACAAACATTCTTCCAAATATCTTTCTGTGTTTTCGCCCAATAAAGAAATGTATTCAGGTCTGGAACAACTTGTGACGGAATGTTAATATTTGAGAGGTAAACTATCCTTTGCGCACAAAAAAACAAACACAATGTTATTATTAAAATGATGTACCAATTTGGCACTGTGAACCGTAGAAGCCACTGGGACAAGCGCAGACGTTTGGTTTGATACACGTTCCTCCATTTAAGCACACAGGCTTACAGTCAGCTGAAAGCACGAACACACACACACATGTATTCTGATCATTGGTAAGGTATATATTATAACAGTTTGAGAACAAGATGATAGATGAGAGCACACCTGAGTTACACGTTGGTCCGTACCAGCCCGGCTTACACTTACAGACGTCTGGAGAAACACACTCCCCACCATTCTCACAATGTCTGTTACACACCACTGTAAACATGCTATAATTCTTAGTTATTCGTGTTTTAAAACATCTATTACAGTTTTAGACATCCATTAGAAATGTGCCCCTACTAGTTTCACATCTCGGGCCCAAGTAGCCATAAGGACAAGTGCAATGATTTCTGGCGGAACAGTGACCGCCGTGTCGGCAGGGGGGATCACAACTGGCTAAGAAGAAAGAAAGTGTCAATTTACACACAAGAAACCATAACTTTTTATAAGAATGAAAAGTTTCTTTTTAAAGCTGTTTACCTTCCTCACATGTGGCTCCGTTGTAACCCAAGGGACATTCACACACGTTGGGCTGCACGCACTTCCCTCTGTTCTTGCAGTCTGGCCTACACACAGCTACCGGAACAAGAATTGAACTACTTATATAATAAAATATCCTCAAATCCTACTTTAGGTGACATGTGGGCTGTGACTGACCGATGTGACAGTTGTATCCTGTATAACCATCTTTACAGGTGCAGGTGTTAGGCAGCGAGCACTCCATATTCCGTCCACACGGGTGACGACACACAGCTGATCAAACACAAGGTCGACGTTCATGTTTCAAAACATCAGAAATCAAGAAAGATATCACGATGATGTTTTTACCTTTGCAGCTGACTCCGTTTCCTTCATAGCCACGCGGGCAGCTACCACATCTGAAGGAACCGGATGATGTGGGTTCACATGGTACTTGGGGAAAACACGGGGAATCGGCACAGGTCCTGTCATCCACACTGAGTCCAGATTCAACTTTTTCTTCTTTCAGCTTTACTCTGTTTGAGATGGGTTTTGCTTTCGAGTTAGTCCGCTCAAGGGTTTGTATTGGCCTACTGTCAACAGGTTTAGTAGAGGGGGATCGTTCAGCTCCAATTGGAAGTTCACTTGATTTTTTGGTGGAAGGTGGCGCGACCAAAGAGGAAGTGACATCGGAGATCGTCTCGCTTTCTTTCACAACCCATGTGTGCCCTGTGGAGGTACACAATGATATTATTAGAATCATAATATTAAAGTTTTTTAAAGTATCTTAAGAACACCACATAAACATAAAACAACATTAAAAACGGATTTTCACAACAGGGGGTCTTTAAGATAAAATCAAGTATGTCATCGCATTTTCAATTACTGACTGTTTGCTGTCCGTGATGTGCATGTCTGTCCATTGCCGTTGAGCCCTGGAGGACACGGACCACAGATGAAACCAATGGATGTGTATGTGCTCTCAAAACACTGGACCCCGGGGTAACAAGGACGACTGGAGCAGGGCTTCATACCTATATATCAGTCAGAAAGAAATGAACAATTGTATTTCAGCAGGTTCTATAGTTTCATTTAATTGATTATTTAAATCAAGCAAATCGATTGTAGGTGTGGAAAGTGATAATTTGGCAAAGCATCTTTCACTGCCTTTCTTTAAAATAAGGGAAAATGATTTTACAACATAATCATTTATGGAGAATGATCTTTGTACTAAGTTTAAAACGGAACAGGCCAGAATGGCATCTATACCTTTATGGTTAAAGGAGTTGTTTACCCAAAAATTAAAATGAATTATCATTTATGCACCCTTCTGACATTTGAAACCTTTTTATTCACCACACTAAAGATGATATTTTGAAGACCGTTGGTAAAACAAAACCAGTGGTCCCCATCGACTTGCATTGGTTTGTGTCCATACAATAGATTCGTTTTTGGTTACAACAATTAAAAAACCGGGTGTTAGAATTACTTAACTTAATCATGCTTATTGCGATATCAAGTTGTTTGAACATAACCTTTCTTCACAGTTTAAAAGAAATTGTGTTAAAACAACTTATTTTTATAATGTGAAACCAATGTACTGAAATTAAATTCCAACAACCCATTTTTATCAGTACAACATTCTTCAAAATATCTGTGTTCGGCTGTAGAAAAAAAGAGCAGGACAAGAGAGAGAGTAAATAATGACAGACTTTACATTTCTGGGTGAGCTTTCACTTTAACGGGGTCCCTGCTAATAATATTTACTCACCTGATGGCTTGGGATTAAATGAACCATGGATAATCTCACGTTGCACATTAATTCCACCATTAACTTCCTTGATTTCATCAACGATCGCTCCTTTAAATCAGTGAAAGCATTAATTGCAATCTGTTCAAGCAGGCATTACATCATTAAAGTTTAAAACTGATTGTTAAACCATACTGCTGCATGTCCTCCCATCTCCGGTGAGATGATCCGGACAGGGTCCGCATTCAAATGAGCCCACAGTGTTTCTACAGACCACATCTGGATGACATGGAGCTGATAGACACTCATCAACATCCACGTCACAGATCAAACCTGTTGAGAATCACATTATACCATCTTTCAATGTACTGCTAGTATAATATATAAATGTATATATCTAATTGTATAAACCTGTAATGCCCTTTGGACAGATGCACGTGTAGGAGCCTATTTTATCCAAACATGTGCCTGCACGACATGGGTTTGACCTGCACTCATTAACATCCGTTTCACACCTCTGTCCCTCCATGCCAGCGGGGCAAACACAGAGGTATTCACCAGAACCCGGGCGGGAGTTAATGTTGGTCACACAGGTTCCTCCATGCTGACAGTCACAAGTCTGAACCGAGACCTGAAATATTAAAATGTTTAATTTTTTTGGGGGGGGGGATTTGCTACTTATTTCACTAATGTTGATTCAATAACCTATAACTTACAATGCATTTAAAGATTGTAATTGTAAAAATTGAAATGTAAAGATTCTGTGATTTTGTCAGCCGGCTGGCACCTCCTAATGGTCTAAAATAGATCCAGTCTTCCGTTCCGAATAACACACAGAATTTTCCAAGACAAACAACTTCTATATATCCTCATGTTACACAATCAGATGTGATTTTCTCACCTTTACCACCGCTTGTGTCTCTGCATTGCAGTCGTCAGATACAGACAGTTCAAAGGTCACTGGTGTGGTTGACACGGCTTTCCAGATGAGCAGGCCAGCTGGAGAGAGAACAGCATCTCTGGGACCCGACTGAAGTGTGAAGAGAACCGTGGAGCCCTCCGGATCACTGGCCGAGAACTGATAAACGAAATTCTCTCCATTGAATGTCTTAAGGACATCTTGGCCTGAGTGTAACATTGGTGGCATATTTTCTGTAAAAGAAAACACAAGATCATCACAACGGCCATTTTTTATACCAAGGACCACAAAACTAGTCTTAAGTCTTAAGTAAAGTTATTGGTAGTAAAAGCCAATCACCCCCTGATGATTGAGTCTAAAGTTCAAACAAGTATTGGTCTAGGACCCAGGCACAAGTTTTTTTGTTTTAAATAGGACATGGTTTTGCAAATTACACACTTTGTAGAATTTCTGTGAATAAAAGTGCACATACCAGAAGCAATACCTTCCAACAAATAGAAAAGTCTATTGATAATTGACAAATTTGATTTAAAATATAAAAACCTTATTTTGGTGACTGCATGTAGCAAATCACAAACAAAAATGCCTAGGTGAAGGTCATGAAGGGGTGCAAACCAGCAACTTTCAGATCACAAGTCCAAGACTCGAACCACCAGGCCACGACTGCCCCAGTGGTGCTAAAAACCATGCATTCAAACTTCCTTCATGTCCGTTTGAAATGCAAAAACTTGTTCATCTACTCTCCATTATGTCCTCAATATATTTTTGCTGCATCAATTTTCAAATAGATATATGTTGACCAAATACATCAATGGAAAGAAAACCAATTATTAATTCCAATTTAAAAAAGGAACCCTTATGTTTGGCTTTGTGCGCCAGGATGACATTTCATTTTCAACATAGAAATGCTTTGAGTCAAACAATTACAAAATTTACCATGAAGTTGAAAATAACATGAACATACTTTCAGCAACAGACCAGCCATACTTGGAAAGATTGGATCTGCAGGTCAGGCATGGGCTGTTTGGGCTGGGATTTCCCTCTTCATAACACAATCCTTCAATGCTACATGTTCCATTCTGGAGATACATATTTTTTAAGAACATTTTAAGAAATAACATTGAAGAAATAAGCATTTCACCATGGATGTTAATTGTGTTTCAGATTCGAACAGTACACTCTTTCAGCAGTTCTAAAGGTTAAATAAATTTGCTCACATTGAAAAGACTAATTGTTAAATTGTTTCCTGTATTTATGATTGAAGACACACATACAGTGAAGATAAAAAGTACAGTGTATGTGAACAATTAAGAAGCAAAAGTGCAGTTAATTGGTATCACGTGTTGATAAAAATCTTTAAAAGAAACACAATTTTAACAAATTACGAACAGAAAGTATTTTCTTTGGAAACGAAACCTCATGTTGTTTCAAACCTTTATACATTTCTTTACTCTGTTGATATATTAAACAAATATTTAAAATAAAATAAAAAAAAATCAGCAACTCTCATTTCTGGGGCACCAACACTATGTTTTCCAACATTCTTCAAAATATCTTTGCATTCAGGCTTGGAACAGATTAATGCTGAGAAATAATTGTCAGAATATTTACTTTGTGGTTTAGTTTTCCTTTAAATCTGTTTAAATTTGGTCATTAGAGATAAATTACACTTTTTAGCGTGATGGTTATACCATGGGATGCATTGCACATGCATTGCGAATCTAAAACCAAACAGATTCACAATATATCACACCGACCTTGAGCGTGCAGGTAACAGCCGTGCTGACTGTGCAAATCTGACACGTGCCATCAAAAAGAGTGAGTATCTTTGCATTACTGAAGCTATGTCCATCATTAGACACCTAGTGAACAAACAAATGTTAGTTTTATCCTGTTTGTAATGATGATGATTCGCACAGTAACAGTAGCACTAACTTTGATCTGCCATCGTGAGACTGGTGGATGAGATGTGGTGGTAGAATGGGAATCATCTATAGGAAGTTGGCACTCCAGTGAGGAAGCACTTTGAAACGTTGCAGGAACCAGCTGGGCATCATCCAAAGACCACTCACCATCTACTATCTGTACAAACCATAAAGACTCTGGCAGGTTAGTATGTCATTGCAAAAAAAATGTTAGGATGATGCTTAATTATATCAGAAGTGTTTATCAGGGTATGAAGTATGAAGCTATTTAATATTTTGAAGGTTCAAATATTTTGTTCACCATTTTTAAAGGAAGATGTAGTTTATGAAAACATATTTCCATATATAAGTGTTTATGGTTATATATTGTGGGTTTTTTAAATGTTGTGTGTGATTCAAAGCAGTGACTGTAAACGTTTATACAACAGTAAGTAAGGAAGGGACATATTTTTCAGTTTTGGTATCTTGGTTGGGGTCAGTGGGCAATTTTTTTACCAGGCCATTGGGCTGGTTGGTACACAGATCTGGCAACCCTGGAGTTTCTGCACTGTATTAAAAGTGAAAGTTCAAACAATAATGAACATTTTAGTCATTCTCTTACACTGTAAACAGTGTTTCACATTGCTTGGTAAAATAAACAATTATATTAACTTGATAAAAATACATTTTTGTGGAAAAAATTTAAATAATGGAGTAAAATTTAACAGATAGTTTCTCTAAAATGTCACATGTTTTGAGTTTATGTAAGTTTAAGTAAATTATGCCTCTAATAATGATAAACACCAATATTTTGGTGAATTCTAATAGAAATATATGGTATAATAGAAATAATCAGATTTCCTTTTTCACTTACAAATACTTAAAATTTAAACAGTATTTTTAACAAATTTCAAAGCTTTTACATTTAAAATTATATTTTGTGTAAATTGTTTCATGTTAAAATTACAGGCAAGATTTTTGAGTGTATCATTCTTAACCTAAGAACACAAAAGAAGAATTGAAGAATGTCAGTAGCTAGCACTAATGAAAAGTTGTGGGTCCCCTGTGTGCCACTGCTGCCAACTTTCTTCAAAATATCTTCTTTTGCATAATGAAGGTCTTATAGGTTTGTGTCATTTAAGCCAGATTTAAGAATCTACAACCAAATGTTGCACTGTAGTCATGAAATGTGCGCTTTATCACCTTTTCCTTCACAACTTCACATTTAAGCTTGTATGACTTTTTAAAGCGATGACCAAGAACTCTAACAGAGGAGCAGACACCATGGCGAACATCACATAACCCTCCGTTCTCCAACTCCGTGATTTCTGGAGCCTCATCTTCCATAGAAAAACACATTGAAATTAAAGTCATGAGTGTTTATTTTCACAAAATGCTTTTTAGCTGGGTATATTGCAGATACTCACCAGACTCCCGACTGCAGTCATACGAGCCAAACCCAGGGAAGCATGAGCAGCCCCATTCTGTGCATTGTCCATTTCCGCTGCACATGCTCGGGCACCTGAGGACGTCCCGAATGTCCTTGAGCTCCGTCCTTTTTCCGACCTCCTCTGCCACCCTTCTTTCACATTCATTCTCCAGGAGGGGCATTGTGGCATTCAACCAGGTCTGATCGTCCTTTAACTGTTGGTCCATCACGCACATTTCAATGGCCTGGTCCAGCACCTGTCCCAATAGATGTCTACATCCCTTTCCCACTGCGGAGTTTCGTAACATCTCCTCACAAAGACGCAGAGCCTCCGATTCCATCAAGCCTGACTCTGTGGGCCAAGACGGCGTGAGAGCTTCTTGTGAACTAAAAGAGTGGTCTTCTGGGAAGTTATAAGTAGAATCTAAAGACGATCTGTATTGATGGGGACCGTGACGTTTTTGTCGACTCTTAACACGTCTTTGAGTCTGAGACCTTTGAGGGTTCATATAACGTCTATGAGTATGGGTTCTTGATCTGCTACCCGATGATGGGCGGGCTTGGGCGGATCTGAGGAGAGGAGATTGGACTTTGATGTATTCTGATGTCACGTCGAGTGTAGGGATAATGAAATGAGATGGGACGCCAGTGAAAGCTGAACATTTGGGAAATGCTCCAGTGGGCGGCTGGCGTTTTTCGGGTTTGCAGTGGCAGTACTGGTGGAGACTGGAGTTGCTTTCATAGGTTGGGATCCTGTCAAACAAGCTGCTGCCCGGTGTTAATCTGTGTTACGAAAAAAAAAAATATTTAGTTATTACATCAATACAGTGTATGAAAAATAACTTCTAAAATATTTACTTGACCTCAAATGCGTGAAACAGTTTGGCCAATATTAGTAATTTTTTGCTTCAAAATCATATTTATATAAAAAAAAGATTGTGCTCAAATGAAAACATACATTTTTTTAATGAGGTAAACTTGCTTTATCTTGCATAAATATAAAGTTTGCATCTATTAAAAACTATGCAAATTTCATACATAAATATATAGCATATTTCCTAGTGACTGAAAAATATGTGGATCTCAGCCATTCCCACTACAGAACATTCTTTTATCATTAACAAAAAAAAATTCTTATTCTATTGTTTTTACATAGAATTTAAGTTAAATTATTTAGCTTATTAGATATTTAATTTTATGTTTGATTTTTCTTTTATTTATTTTTAACAAAAAAACAAACAAAACTTTAGTTTTTTTGTTTGATTTGTCCATTAATTCATATAGTTGATTAATCTTGATAACTTTTTTGATAGTTAGGCCAAAATAATAAATTTAATTCAAATAATTTTATAGTTTTCTTTTAAGTTAACTAAAATAACTCAATCAAACTTAATTTAATCTTATTTGCTGCATTTTAAAACAGCGTATGTCAAAATACTTTATTGATTGTTACTTGATCCAAATGCATGCAACAATTTGCATGCTTTGCTGCCTTTTTGTTGTAAATATGAGTATTATATGGATATTAAAAAACCATTTCTATCTTGCATTAATATATATAGACCGCTTATTTATATATATATATTAATATATATATTACCGCTTCATTGTCTCCTCGACTATTTTAAGTCGCTTTGGATAAAAGCGTCTGCTAAATGCCTTAATGTAAATGTAAATGAAAATATAGACCTAGCTTCCTACAGCAACATAATATTCTCCAAAAACTATGCAAATTTTAAACAAAAACATACATTACATTTATCTCTTTATATGGTTGTGAGATAACTGCATCTCAGCCATTCTCAGCAGTAAATATACTTTTGTCATTAATTAATTGTCTTTATCATTTTTACATTTTAAATGTTCAAAAATATGGTCTCACCTCCATGCATTGATAAAGGATGTGCTATCCTCCACAGTCTCTCCTCCTTCTTTGTGGAAGTCATTGTCCGGCTGTCCATCGTAAGTTCCACAAAGACCCTCAGTATGACCACGATCGGATCCCGGGACTCTCACAGTCAAACTCATTCCCCAATCAGACACATCCATACGAACAAATCCCCCGGACAAGAATGTGATCTAGTCAAATAAAATGAACAAACTTCTATTTATTAACATAGAGAAAAAGAATGTTCCAAAAATAAAATAACCACGTACAGTGATTTTACGGCCCTGGAAGGACTCTGTAATGCGAATGCCACTTTTAACCAAATCTCCTCCCTTTACTGAGAGCCGTGGCTTCGTCTCTCCCGGCAACCCATTGCACATGTCAAATGCGATGACATCACCTCCATCTCTGGCAGTGATGCCACAGACACATGACGTTGGATACGCCGTCATACCGGCACATTCCCAATGTCGGACGTGTACCTCGAACGGCCTCAATGTGCTCCTGTACAGCACAAATGTGCCGATTTGGTAATTGTCGTACCTCCTGTGGTCAAAAACACAATTTTGGTTGGATTTACACTTTATCATTGCACAATTAAATTTATGTTTATCAACATATTTATGAGAATCACTTTACCAAAGCTGGATTTAAAGATTTTACCTGCCGTCAAATGTTATGATGTGAGGGTCAGTAAAAGAGTAACAATACGCAGATGGAACGTCTTTTACAAGAATCTGAAAGATCAGGTTATAGAGATTCAGCAGTATTCAATCGTCTCTGATATTAACAACATAAATTAAAACTAAAGATTATTGTAAAAAAAACAATTACCGCTCTAGACCATTTAATAAAAAACCTGTTTCTCACATTTTACATAAAAAACTGACATCTCATGTTATATGTCTATACGTGTGATATGTACAAGATGTTAAAATATTTATTCTAACACATTTCCATAGCAGATGACATTCAGCATACATTACAAGACCATGTTTTATTCATATGCATATATGAATTTATATGCAAATGCACAATGTACCTAGTGTCAGAACACCTGAAGGATGAATAAAGTGATCCCACCTGCACACTTTGAGGTTTGTATCCATTCCACAGGAAGTTGTCGCTGATTATGGGCTTGACGTGTATTTCTGTATTTCTCTCCCCATCCAGCCATATATCTGTAACTGCACTGTAGTGTACAGAGGCCTTGCTACATACATCACCATGACAGATGCTTTGAGAAAGCTCTACCTCACAGGATGACAAGACTAGATCATCACCTAAGTCTTCCTCCCCTGTCAGAAGAAAGTAGTCACAATTACAAAGATTTCCAATGGTGGATCTATATAGACTCATGGTTTTGATTGTAGTTATTATTATTATTAATAATAATAATATGAAAATCTTAGTTCAATTTAAGCCTTTTTGTTTAACTTCGTTTTTTTGTTTATGTTGCTTCATAAAAGTAATTTATGTATTGTAATTATTTATATGTGTTTTTAATACTGGGAGTATTAAAAACACATATACATAATTACAATACATAAATTACTTTTATCAGAACAAAAGTTTTAGGGCAATATATTATTATATTATTTACATTCATCGAACAGAAACATTTTCAATAACCATGAACATAATCTATACTAAATGATAATTTTCTAATAAAATTTTTAATAATATACTTTAAATTATGTTTAAATATTTTTTATGAAAAACGATTAGAATATTTGTGATCCGGAGAATGAATTTTTCATATGAATGTATATTCTAAATGTAAATTAATATCATGTTTTTCTTGAATATATGAATGGTTTGTTTTAATTCCAGGCATGAGGAACTTGAGACCTTTAACATAATTGTCAATAAAACATTGTTAATGTTCTGATTTTTGATTAAGCGAAATATAGGTTTCGTTTAACTGACCTTGACTGATGGTTGTAAGATGTAAGGGCAGAACGCAGCTCCCTGAAGAGCATGGAACAGGTATGGTGCTCCTCACTTCTAGTTCATAATCCTTCCCATCTTCTGAAATAGAGGACGCCTGTGGTTTCAGCTGGAATAAAAACAAAATTCCTATTCATCAGATAAGAGAAAGGCCAGTAACACGATCTGTCACAAAATAGTATAACTTACTTGAATCCCAGCATAAAACTCTTCACTCTCTACAGGAACACTTTGTACATCTGGAGATTCCAGAAGAAAGCGAACCATGCTGCAATAGATCTGAGAGAATGATATGTAAGTCACAGCACAAGTTGCGGTTCATAAATGTAAATGTATAGAGCGGTTACCCTGTCGCCCAGTCGTAGGTTGATTCCGTCCAGCTCGATCAATGTAAAAGTCTCGATCGTGGTGTCTTTCCTCAGTTCCTCTCTGTTTCCATCAGGCGAAAGTCTCCACCAGGTCACTATAAAACCCAGAGAGCTGTTCCCAAAACTGTCCTCGAAACCACATCGGAGGTACACACTGGTACCCGTCATCGAAGCAACAATTTGTGGAGCTGAAGATTCCTGGGAATGTGGATCTAAGGGACCTACAAACATTATAATAATTTAATACTACAGTACACATTTTTCATATAATTTAATAAGTGAAATATGCAAAAAATTGTCTCAAGGGGTTTGCCCATAAGAATGATTTTGAAATTGTCTTGAAGGCACTGACCATTACAGGACCCTTCACTATTTCTGTGTCTTGGATCACATTTTGCTTCATTGGAGTCCGAGATTTCTATTCAAATCAACAAAACAAAAAATAGTATATATTTAGTCTCTTTACGTCTTTCATACGATGCATTTCACTTGTGTTAACAACACAACATCTCATATCTTATGCTCTACACATTACCTTCTGCACAATATCCCATGCATCCCTGTGTTGGTTGGAGCAAGTACACATAAAAGTCCCCGCAATTGCGTACAGTGACGGGCAGTCGGAAAAGACAGCAATCTTTACTGCCGCCTCCGAGGAACTGCCAGGTCGCACAGGCCCTCAGATTCTTCACCTCTAGGGGGCCTGGAAGACTCTCTCCCTCAGCCAAATTGAGCCATACGGGGGCTTGTGTTCCGCAGCGATTCACCTGTTAACACCAACACATTTATTCAACTGTTTTTACCTTTTTTTATGGACACACACCACTGACATTTCTCCAAATATCTTCCTTTGCGTTCAAGAAGAGATTTCTCATTTTAAAGTTAACTCAGGTCTTTATCGTCTTTTTCATAACCCCTTTGGATAGTTTTAAACAATAGGCTTTTTAAGTCACATCATGTGATGTGAAATCAGCGAGGCAAGGTTTGGGGTAATTACACAGATCTACTTTACCTCCACACATATGGTGGGCATACGGGCTGGCTTATCGTAGATCTGGAACTGGTACCATCCAGGAGTGAGTGAATGGTCACAAATGAGCTCCTGCAGAGACGACTGAAGCAGATGCTGAGAGCTGAATGTGATGCTTCTGTACGGGCTCTGGAGAACAGTGTAACCACCTGGACTGCATTCAGGAGGTTCGGCTATGGATGTGCAACAACAAACTTTAAGGCACAAACAACAAAATGTGACGTCATTCCAATTAAAATGTCTTGCGGGTGGTTAGAGACTTGGACTTGTAAGCACAAGGTAGCAGATTCGAACCTCAATGCCAGCAGACAAAGACTGATGTGTTCATGAGCAAGACATCTTACCCCTGTTTACTCTGCAGTGATTATTGGCCACTGCACAATACTTGTAGGTCAGTCTGGATAAAAGCATCCGACAAATGAATAAATGTAAATGTAAATGTAAGAACAAAATATAGATGGGTAATAACACTCACAGTGTATAGATAATCAACACTTAGTATTAAAGGAGTGTTAAAAGGGGTTACATTTTGAGAGTTGGACTTGTAAGCAGAAGGTTGCTGGTTTGAATCCCATTGACTTAATTGTCCTTGAGCAAGACTTTTCTGGTCAGTGGTAATTGGCATCTCTATAAAACTGTAAGTCCCTTTGGATAGAAGCGTCTGCCAAATGTATAAATGTAAATGTATTAACAAAATATAGATGGGTTATTAACACTCACAGTGTATAGATAATCCACTCATTGATAGTATTAAACGAGTGTTAAAAGGTGTTGTCTTGTAAGAGTTGACTTGTAAGCAGAAGGTTGTGGGTTCGAATCCAAATGATCTGAAGTGTCCTTGAGCAAGATACCTAATCCCCATTTTCTCTGCAGTGATAATTGCCAACTGAACAATACTGATTCGCTTAATGCGACTTAAAAGAGTCTGCCAAATGAATAAATGTAAATGTAATTGCAAAAAAAAAACATATGTGGGTAACATTAACTCTCATGTTAAAAAGGGTCACATTTTGAGAGTTGGACTTGTTGGCGGAAGGTTGTGGGTTTAAATCCCAAAGCCAGCAGACAATGACTTAAGTGACCTCCAAGACACCCAATGCTCTTAGTGATGATTGACAAATGCACAATACTTGTAAGTCAGTCTGTATTAAAGCGTGTGCCAAATGAATAAATGTAAATGTAAATGCAAAACAGATTAAGAAATTCTAAAGGTTTCCTTTCGGCAACAAAAAAACTAAACTTTTATTCTATTCAATTAAATGTTGTTGGTTTCATCGAAAGTTGACAACTTCATAAATTCATGTGAAACAGATAAACATGATAGAATTAAGTCATTCCAACAACCCATTTTATAAGAAAAGACCATTACTGTTGCATTTAAGTGTAGTTGAAATTGAAATCTACATTCAAGTTAAATTTACATTTACATTTAGTCATTTAGCTGATTTATTTAAATGAAATTTTAGAATTTCATTCTTCCTTTTGTTTGTTTTGATAGCAGCTGGACTTTAAGACTTTTAAGGAAGCATTAAGGTTCTCAGCCCAAATTGTAAAAACAATATTGATCATTTTCTCCCCCTTTAAGCAAACAGGAAACATCTGTAAGATGTCTCAGAAGACGAGATGTTAAAATCATCTTGATCTGTTTTTTTCTGGTGTTAATGACATACAGTCAGTGATTTATTTAAAATGACACAATGTGATGTGATATTATCAGATGATCAATAGATGGACTCACCTCTCTGACATCTGATGCTGTGGTTTAAAATAACCCAAAGAAAAGCGAAGCGTAACTGCGCACAGAGCTGCAGGCACATTTCTCCAAAGTTCTGCTCTGCGGTACAAGCCTGCTGTGTGTTATAGAACCTATAGCATTGCTGTCACACTATTGCACACAACAGAGAATAAAAGGGAAGAATGTTTTTGAAGCAACACGAGTGATGAACGAGTGTGCTTCTCCTTACAGACACACCTCCTCCTCCTCCTCCCTACTGTCTTACTCACTATACTCTTCTGTAGTGACCCTAGTATACACTACTGGGTGCTGTATACTTTATACACTGTTTCAATGGGTTTATGGTTATAATGGGACATCTTTTAATCCTTTAACTCCAACTGGAAAAAAAGATGAAGATACAGTAAGGAATATTTGACCTTAATATTGGGTGATTTGTAATAGTATTTATAAATGAAAGCATTGTTAGATTTTCTATTTCAAAATTACCAGTGTTTTATAGGGTCAAATTAATAATATATAATCCACACTCTGTGAGTATTAAAATGTGTTTATATATATATAATCCACACTCTGCGAGTATTAAAAGGTGTATATAATCCAAACCCTGAGAGTATTAAAAGGTGTATATAATCCAAACTCTGAGAGTATTAAAATGTGTTTATATATATATAATCCACACCCTGAGAGTATTAAAAGGTGTATATAATCCACACTCTGCGAGTATTAAAAGGTGTATATAATCCAAACCCTGAGAGTATTAAAAGGTGTATATAATCCAAACTCTGAGAGTATTAAAATGTGTTTATATATATATAATCCACACCCTGAGAGTATTAAAAGGTGTATATAATCCAAACCCTGAGAGTATTAAAAGGTGTATATAATCCAAACTCTGAGAGTATTAAAATGTGTTTATATATATATAATCCACACCCTGAGAGTATTAAAAGGTGTATATAATCCACACTCTGAGAGTATTAAAAGGTGTATATAATCCACACCCTGAGAGTATTAAAAGGTGTATATAATCCACACTCTGAGAGTATTAAAATGTGTGTATAATCCACACTCTGTGAGTATTAAAATGTGTTTATATATATATATAATCCACACCCTGAGAGTATTAAAAGGTGTATATAATCCACACTCTGAGAGTATTAAAAGGTGTATATAATCCACACCCTGAGAGTATTAAAAGGTGTATATAATCCAAACTCTGAGAGTATTAAAATGTGTGTATAATCCACACTCTGAGAGTATTAAAAGGTGTATATAATCCACACTCTGAGAGTATTAAAAGGTGTATATAATCCACACCCTGAGAGTATTAAAAGGTGTATATAATCCACACTCTGAGAGTATTAAAATGTGTGTATAATCCACACTCTGTGAGTATTAAAATGTGTTTATATATATATATATATAATCCACACCCTGAGAGTATTAAAAGGTGTATATAATCCACGCTCTGAGAGTATTAAAAGGTGTATATAATCCACACCCTGAGAGTATTAAAAGGTGTATATAATCCAAACTCTGAGAGTATTAAAATGTGTGTATAATCCACACTCTGAGAGTATTAAAAGGTGTATATAATCCACACTCTGAGAGTATTAAAAGGTGTATATAATCCACACTCTGAGAGTATTAAAAGGTGTATACAATCCACACTCTGCGAGTATTATAAGGTGTATATAATCCACACTCTGAGAGTATTAAAAGGTGTATACAATCCACACTCTGCGAGTATTATAAGGTGTATATAATCCACACTCTGAGAGTATTAAAAGGTGTATATAATCCACAGTCTGAGAGTATTAAAAGGTGTATATAATCCACACTCTGAGAGTATTAAAAGGTGTATATAATCCACACTCTGAGAGTATTAAAATGTGTGTATAATCCACACTCTGAGAGTATTAAAATGTGTATATAATCCACACTCTGAGAGTATTAAAATGTGTGTATAATCCACACTCTGAGAGTATTAAAAGGTGTATATAATCCACACTCTGAGAGTATTAAAAGGTGTATATAATCCACACTCTGAGAGTATTAAAAGGTGTATATAATCCACACTCTGAGAGTATTAAAAGGTGTATACAATCCACACTCTGCGAGTATTATAAGGTGTATATAATCCACACTCTGAGAGTATTAAAAGGTGTATATAATCCACAGTCTGAGAGTATTAAAAGGTGTATATAATCCACACTCTGAGAGTATTAAAAGGTGTATATAATCCACACTCTGAGAGTATTAAAAGGTGTATATAATCCACACTCTGAGAGTATTAAAAGGTGTATACAATCCACACTCCGCGAGTATTAAAAGGTGTATATAATCCACACTCTGAGAGTATTAAAAGGTGTATATAATCCACACTCTGAGAGCATTAAAATGTGTATATAATCCACACTCTGAGTTTATTAAAAGGTGTGCATGTAAAATCCACACTCTGAGTTTATTAAAAGGTGTATATATATATAATCCAGACTTTGAGAGTATTAAAAAGTTGTATGTCTAGTTCACACTGTGAGAGTATTAAAAGAGTTGATGAAATGGTTAAAATAATACTACAGTGTTTATATAATCCACACTTCGGGAGTACTAAAAAGTTGTATATATAATCCACACTTTAAGAGTACTAAAAAGGTTTATATATAATCCACACTTTAAGAGTATTAAAAAGTTGTGTATATAATCCACACTTCAAGAGTATTAAAAAGTTTTATATATAATCCACAGTTTTAGAGTATTAAATAGGGTGTTTAAAGGGATAAAATGAACCCTCACAGTGTGTATATATAATCCCCACTTTAAGATTATTAAAAAGTTTATATATATAATCCCCACTTTAAGAGTAAATAAAATGATATTAATAGGAGTTACATTAACACTTACATTGTATATATAATCCACACTTTAAGAGTACTAAAAAGGTTTATACATAACCCACACTTTGATAGTATTTAAAAGGGTTAAGGGTTACATCAACACATTTACATTGCATTTACCTTTATTCATTTGGCAGACGCTTTTATCCAAAGTTACTTACAAGTATTACGCAGTGGCAAATCATCACTGCAGAGCAAACAGGGTTAATAAGCCTTGCTCAAGTGCAGTTCATTCACTGTCTTATGAAATACTGGGTTTCAAACCCACAACCTTCTGCTTACCAGTCCAACTCTCTAATCATCAGACCACAACTGACCTCCAACACTCACGGCGTACATACAATACACACTTAGAGAGTATAAAAAGGGGTTTTATTAACACTCACAGTGTATATATAATCCAACCTTTGAGATTGTTTTACATTAAATATAATCCATGATTTTACAGTTATTATGATTTTATTTTTTATTCTTTAATTGAAAAGTAAAAAGTAAAAATGTATATCATGAAGTAAATATAAAAAAAATAGTTTTGTTAACTTATTGTCATTGTTTAAAAATATTAAATAGCTTTGATTAAAAATATTAAATAATAAAAGCATTGATTAGAAATCCAACAGTTATTTTTTTCTAATGATTACAAATATTGGAATACGAATTTTAATTAACCCCTAATATCTTTGGTGAATTCTAATAGAAATATTGTAGTTATTTAGATTTACTTACATTTCAACAGTATATTTAAATAATTTCGATACATTAGTGTACTCATTTTGTTTCGTGTAAATTCTTTCACAAAAAAACAGTAATATCTTTTGAGTGTATTAATACCATTATTCCTTTATGTAGTGTTTTAAAGATGAACAATAATCTTCTGTATCTACAAAAAATCTATAGAAACCCAATAGAAAAATCCAATGGCTTTCTATTTGGAATTTTCCAAACACCCAACCGATAGACTCCATCAATTAAAACCAATACAATCCATTAAAAAGCATTAATACCATTACAATTAATGGTTTCTAGGGTTTTTCAGCAGGGGTCTATATGGCCATCATAAATCGACACGACAAGGATAAAAGTTTTTCTCTGTTAAACTTCTCAAGTGTGATGCCTGTGAGACTGTGTGAAGGAATCGCCTATCCAGAGGCCATCTGTTAAACAGTTTTTATCAAGGGCTCGCCACTCCTTCGCAAATATGTGAATAACATTCACGGGATGAAGATTGAGAACCATCTGCTGATCTGTGAAGTGTGCATGAGATAATTAAATTCTTCCTCCGTGCTGTATATATCTTTACTGAATGATACTCATTAGACAAAACTGAAAGCACAACATTAATTCCAATGTTTATACTTTAAATTGGAAATAAAGGTCTAGATGAGTTAAACAGCCGTGACGGCTAATGAAACAACAGATGTTCTTAAATAAGGTTTGCCTTCAATGTGTGATCAGCAATGAAAGTGTGCGTCATGAAAAGTATTATATCAAAGATTGTGTGTTATTCCTGTATGATCTTATATAGGGACCTGAGGACGCACACATGTTCAATAACTATGACGTGTGTTTCAAAAAGGTTCTTGAAGTCCTGTTTATGAAGGCTGATGACTGTCTGAATCACCTGACATCTGACTCATCTCTGTCTCTTTCAAAACACAACCCTCATAAAATCCAGCTGTGACCTTTGACCTAGGGATTTAACAGTTTGTGTTATTGTCTTGGCTTTGGTCCTGTTCTTTCTATCTTTCTGCCTTACATTCCCGCTGGAAACAAAAGGCATCATTGTATTGATCCTTGTGAACGCCCATTTAGCAGTATACTCAAGTAAAGTTCAAGAACATGTAGACGTATACTTTATTTAGTATGATCTATTTACTAGTTTAGTACTTGTGACTTAAGAATGCTTGGGTCTTCGGCCCACTTTTTATGTTTATAAAATGACACTTTCCAAATATAACTTTAAAATAAGTACACTAATAGCATAAATATCTAGGATCTGTTTAACAAAAGGGTCAGAAGTATGTAAACACTTCTTGCTGACCTCTACTGGTTTACAAATTAAAGTACCAAACAAACACATTCACAACACATTTAAATTATTTTAAATGACAATATTCCTTTAGAGAGAATCCTTGTTTTTATTTTTTTAAGTTTTTTCATTTTTAACACTCTCTATATGTCATAGCTATTCCAAAGGTTTTAACAATTTTGAACATGACTTCTGTGCAGTTTTCTGGTTGCTTAGGCATCTCTTTGTTTTATGAACAATGATCCCACTGTGCTCGGTCTCGGAATAAGAATTTGAAACTCATGCTGCCTGGCAACCTATTTCTGTTTATCCAGGCCGAGCTGGATCCATTTTTTATTAAATGCAGCAATTTGGACTATTATGGTCTGTTTAATCCACTGCTGCATGACTGGTCATGACAAGGTCACTGTGTTGTTAAGGTAGGTATACAATGCTTTAAAGTATTCCATGTGTTTGAATTGTTCGGAAGCTAAATATAAATGCGAAAATCCACAAACGTAAAATTTTTGGTTTAAAAGCTGCCATAGATGTTTTAGTTTAATCTCCTTGGATTTGTAAGTCAATTGAGCGTAAACTGGAAACAAGAAATAATATAATATAGTATATAACCTAAATCAAGTAATTAATTTAAACTTTATATAAGAAGTTCAAGTTACTTTTCAGGTTGAAGAAAGGGATTTTTAGCAGTGTGGCTTCGGTTCATGCAAATGTGTGTGCTCTAAATGTAGTTTTTGGTTATTTATTTTGTATTTTTTAAGTTTTAAGTTAACTTTTCTTTACATCTATTTGCTATAACTTTAAAAATGTCACAGCAATTTATTGCATTATGTACGTTGTAAAATATACAGTGTTTTATCCCCGAGAAACAAGGCGGATTCAAAATGATTATTTTCATTATTTTTTTAAGAATTCGCATACCACCACATCTATGGACATCAGTGTAAAGACAATGTATTCTGTCAATCGAAACTTCACCTCTGGTCACCTCTGTAATGGACATGTCTTACCCCACATTCACCCCGATCCATGGAACATTAAAGCGCCTGACTTCACCCCTAAATTATATAAATCTAAATGTCTGCCACAGATCAAGAGAAAAAATGTTCATCTTGTTAAATCCAAAATCAGTGTGGACGATAAGTCAATCATTATGAAAAATATGAACAAATCAACTCCTTCAATATTACCTGGACTTAAGCAAAAGGATAAAGAAAAAACATTTATCACAAGCTACAAACCACCAGACTCATTAGAGTCCAAGATGTTGTTTGTGAGAACTGGGAAATATCCTCTAGGACCATACAAAGATCCCAAACCTCATAACTTCAGACCTGTAAGTATCTTTTAAAGGAATTGCTTGTCTTCATCTTCCCATTCTTCACTGCATGATATAAACACTAGATGGGAGCATTTACTTAAAATCTACACATTTCTCATTACAGTGTGATGAATGGTTGCCAGATTTAATCACATCTTTGGAAAAGGATCCTGGAGATTTGATCTTTAAATCCAAATATCTAATAACAGGTAAAGGTACTATTCAGTAAGACATTCTGATTAGTGGTGATGCTTTTCCCATTTCTTAACATTCTATTTTGATATCTTCAGTCACAGAAAACCAAGCCGACCCGAGCATTTATCACAGAGACAATCTGAGCAAAATAGACACTTTCAAACCTGCTGAGCCTAAATGGGACTCAGCGTTGATTCTACCAAAGATACCCTGGCCACCAAAATCTGCATCTTACACTGTGGGCACCAAAAATATTTTTTTATGGTTTGCCAAGGATCAGACAATTTCAATACTCCCTTTTAATATTTCAATATTTTGTGTTTGTTACAGAGACATCGGCGGAGAAGAGGTGTCTATAGTGCCTTAATGGAGAGAGTGGAGGAAAAGTTGACCAATTCCTGGAGAAAATGAACCCTTTTTTGAAAAAAGTATATTATACAATAGAAAATATGTTGTCATATAGATTAAATTATGTTTCTGTGCAGCTGTTAGTCGTGTCAGATGATAATATATAATAATGTTGAAGATAAAGTGTAGACTGACAGCTTTGCTTTAACACAATTCTGTTTTAGTTGCAAGACAAAAGATTATTTATCATTAAAAGTAATAATAACAATTGATATAATAAAATAACCAGACAGAAAAGTGAAAAAAAATGTAATGAGTTAAATTAAACCAAATTTGCCGGAAATATAGATTTGTGAAGGGAAGTGGCATACAGCCAACTATGGTGACCCGTACTCAGAATTGGTGCTCTGCATTTAACCCATAAATATAGCCATCTCAAAAAAAATTCATGGACTAGTCATGGCCTAATGGTTAGAAGTCATGGCGTAGTGGTTTGAGAGTTGTGGGTTCAAGTCTCGGGCCGGCAATACCATGACTTGGACCGAACCACCGGGGCAGTCCTGGCCTAGTGGTAAGGGACTCGATCTCTTGATCACAAGGTCGCCAGTTTGACTCCCAGGGCCGACAGGTAACAACTGACCTTAAGCAATGCACCTAACCCGTATTGTTATCTCCCGGCCCTGCGGTGATGAATGCCCACTGGTCCGGGTGTGTGTGTTCAATGGATGGGTTAAATGCAGAGGTCACATTTTGGGAATGGGTCACCACATCTGACAAATAGGTCCCTTTTACTTCAATTGCTCCAGTGTGTTCACTATAATTGTGTGTTCACTACTGTGAGTGTGCACTATGGATGGGTTAAAACCTCTTTTGACATCTTCACTCTTTCTATCAAAAAAATGAATACTTCACATATGTATGTTTTGTTTTTTCTTAGTAAGCATTATTTTACCTCTTGTTCTTAATGCTTCTTTTATTTATCGTAAGTCGCCTTGGATCAGCTAAATGAATAAATGTAAATGCAATTGAAAAAATGAAATGTTGAAATTGAAAAAAAAAATTGAAATCAAATGTATAATATTATATTTTAATATACAAGACATGCTTCATATATAACATAAACAATAATATAAAAACCCATTAAACAAAAAAACATGTAAAAACAATTATTTTTACAAGAAATATCAAATCAAACTTACTGAATTTTTTTTAATAAATATTATTATTATTATAACAATATTTTTTCTTATAAATAAATAAGATATTTGTACTTATGTTTGAACTGGGAAGTGTTTGTGATGCATTTGTGTTTAAATATGAACCTCATGAATATTAATGACGTGTCTGTCTCGCCGACCAATCAGTTTAAAGGTAAACAAATGAGCTGCGCTGCCTCGAGCTCTGGCGTCAGTCAGACAACTTCAATGAATGAAACTTTACTAACAAACTCTCGACGCTTAATAACGGTAAGACTTTATATTCTTTTCCTTATTTAAAAGCGTATAAAATAAAAACATTTATCCATAAACATTAAAGGAAGTTTCACAACCGTTGTGAGTGTTAGTCACTTCCAGAGAAATGCTGTGTTGCGTCACCGGAAGTCAGTTATCAGTAAACACAGATAAAAACATTAGTTCATAAATGTTTTATTTTAAAACTCAACATTTGTTAGATATTAAAGGAAAAGTTCATCCAAAAATACCAAATCTGCCATGAAATCTCTTTAGTTGTTTAAACCTGTACAAATGTGTGCTGAACACAGAGGAAGATATTTGGAAGAATGCTCGAATCCAAGTTTTTGGACCCCACTGGCTACCTTCATAGGAAAGTTAAAATGGTAGTCACACCCTGAATGTTACTGACCAACATTTTTCAAAATATCTGATTTTTTGTAGCCCGGACATCCAAGAAATGTTTGGTCCCAACATTTTTCTCATTACTTATCGGGACAAAGAATTGTAAATAATAAAATAATTAATAATAAATTAATAAACTCTTTAAATTTTAATTAAAAAAAGTTTGCATTTGTTGTAGGGTGTTGTGGAAAATGTGATGTGCGATTCCGTACGATTTCTTATCCTAAAACTCTACTAAATTTAATTAATATCAAAAATTAAATTACTAACATCTGATTCACATTATTTAAGAAAAGCGTTATTGTCAATTCATACGAAAATTGTTAGATTGCTGAACCCGAGGTCTGTCGACACACCAAATGTTTGACATCTATACATACGACAACTTTATATATACTTTATTTTATACATTACTTTTCAAATAATTATTTAGCTTACTTATTGCAAACTATTGCGATATGTTTATTGCGATTTTCACTTTTGCGATATTTAGATATAACGCACATTCCTAATTTCTTTACATAGCCAAAGAATATCATAACAATTATAAAACGTCTTGTCATCATTTATTGATGCTCTTCCAAGCATGTGTATATCAGTATTTTCTCTGTGGATGACAAAAGAAGATATTTGAAGAAATGACTTGGTGGTTTCATGTCAATGGAAGTCAATAGGGGATCTAGTAAATGTAATGACTCCCTTTCTCTTCTAGATATGCTTTGGATGTGAAATGGATATTTAGGACACATGGACGGTCAGCCCAAGAGCCAAATATCACAAACGTGAAGGAAATGGGGAACGGAATATCAGAACAACCCAACTTTCCATTCAATCTTCCGTTCTGTAATTCTCTACACATCGCGATTCTAGGCCTGGACTCGGCAGGAAAAACCACGGTGCTGTACCGTCTGCAGTTCAATGAGTTTGTCAACACCGTCCCCACCAAAGGTTTCAATGCCGAGAAAGTCAAAGTTCCTCTCGGAGACTCGCGGTCTGTGACGTTTCACTTCTGGGACGTCGGTGGACAAGAGAAACTGCGTCCTCTATGGAAGTCCTACACACGCGGCACGGATGGCATCATGTTTGTTGTGGACTCTCTGGATGCTGAGAGAATGGAAGAGGCTAAAACTGAGCTTTACAAAATCGCCCGGTCCACCGAGAATCAAGGTGTGCCTGTGTTGATCATCGCCAACAAGCAGGACATGAGACAAGCCCTGTCACTTTCACAGATAGAGACCATGATGGCGTTAAAGGAACTGGGTCCCGCAACGCCGTGGCACCTTCAGCCCACCTGCGCCATCATTGGTGACGGTCTCAGAGAAGGGCTTGAAAGACTTTATGACATGATCTTGAAAAGAAGGAAGATGCTTAAACAGCAGAAGAAAAAATAAACAATAAATTTAACCGAGGAAAATCAAGCGAAGAACAAGTTTATTTGTCAGTATATGTGCCAAATGTTGGTTAGAGCTGAAAAGCACTTTAGTTCATTTGTTTGTTTACAGCTATAGGTGTTTACTATCCATCTCCTTTTCTTGAATGATATAAACTTAATATAAATCTTAAATAGTTTTTGTATTGCAACACTATGGATTCTTATGGAGGTTTTACATGAAATAAAAATGCCTTCTGTGTTTCACTCGTGAAATGTGTTCGATTTTTCGCAACCATTGAAAAAGCGTTCATATATGTTGTGTTATCCACACAAAGAACAGCGTCATTGACCAACCCAAACACAAGTTTGTTCTGAATATCCATTTATGGCATGTTTATCTCCATATGCTTGTACTTTGGACTTTTCTTCGTGCCTTGCTATGAAAAATTCTCTCTGGTTCACTCTGGTCTTTGGTAATCTGTTTTTATCTAAAATGTGTCAACCTTATAACCATGAAACCAACTTAACTAGATTTGTGAGTTGATTCTGGGATTTGGAGGCTGTATACGACATGCTCCTAAATCTAGTCTGCCCCATAAATCCAGACAGACTGGCACTCTTCCCCCTGTTTCCCTCATGCCTGTAATCCGGTTGGGGTAGTGAAAGACTGGTTTCCATTCCTGACCTTTCGTTAGAGAGTGGTCAAATATTATTTACAATTATGTTACAAAGTATTTATTAAACAAAACATGTAAGATACACCAAATATTGGTGAATTAAAAAGTGCATAGTAACTTGCATTGCACAAGATTTTTTGTGTAAAAACTTTTATAAAAAATCACAGTAATTCCTTTTAAGTGTACACACACTTTATGTATGTCGTTGCTTAAATTTAAATACAGAACAATATCTGTTTTATCAAGAAACACATCTAAACTGCACTGACTTGCATATTTTAAATCTTCTCGTTGTTCAAATTTTGTGGAGGGTAAAACTAAAAATAGATAAACCTGTGAATCTTTTCCTCTGTTTTGTACTCTTGTAACAAAAGACAGGTTGTTTTGTTACATGGGAGTTATTGATACTTTTTTAATCATTGTGTCAAGTTCAACTATGAATACTCTTTAAGTTTCTGTTTTGTTATCTCAGAACTCCTACGGTGTGCTTTATGAGGATGTGTGGGAAAGAGAGAGGTGTAGTGACCTGCAGGCCTCCCTTATCCCCCCTGTCTGTATCTGATGACGCCGTGTTGGCAGAATGCTTTTGTTCGGCTCTGTTATCCTCTCATTCCAGCATGAAGGATGAGGTAAAGGTGGAAAGGTCCGTAGCTGTTTTTCACTGTCCTTTTGTCTGAAAAAGAGTTCCCAGCAGTCAGTAGAGTTCACAAAAAGATGTTCAGTAAGCATTAGACCATGCCACGTCGAATGTCCTTTCCAAGTCTAATATAATAACTGTTGTTGTGTTTTTTGAAACCAAGTAAACATTGTCTGGGTTATTTCGATGTGATTTACAGATAGTGTGATCATTAACATTGTGATGAATGTTAAGTGTGTATATGAAGGTTCTTGTTTCAAACCTCAACAGGGCAACCTGTTGCAGTTCTATTCATGGAGATGTTAGTCTGGTGGTTTTTGATCCGTTCTTAGACGATAAATGACTTCAATGTGAGCTTCTGTGAAGCATTTAAATGGAGAATTATACTGAAAGTATTCGTGCACACTGGTGAAAGGCAAGCCAGCAACACCTCCTGTGAATAAAAGAACAGCACAGTCGAGTCGAACTTGTTTTGTTGCACATTCTGAAGTGCGAATACCCCACCTCCTTTTTTCCATTCACTTAAGGGGATAGATCACCATAAAAAGGAATATCTTATCATTTTCTCGCCTTGAAATTGTTCCAAATCTGAATTCATCTTTTTCTAATGATCACAAAGAACAATATTTGAAAGAATGCTAGTAACCAATCAGTATCCGGAACTCGTTGATCATAGTAGGAAAATTACAAAGAATTATATATTTTAAAGAATGAAGGGTCTTGGGAACTTTTTAGGGCAACGTTTGACAACCAAACTATATTTGGAAGGTTTGGAATAACTAGACCAAATGTTGTACAGTTTTAGCATGCAAAACTATTTACAGAATGTGCACATTAAAGCGCTTTGAAATTAAGTAAACATGCTGTTAACATTTTGTGTAGATCTAAGTTAAAAAATAAATATGTTTAGCTCAAATATTTCTAATA
The DNA here is from genome assembly GCA_033220385.1 of Triplophysa yarkandensis. Taxonomy (NCBI): domain Eukaryota; kingdom Metazoa; phylum Chordata; class Actinopteri; order Cypriniformes; family Nemacheilidae; genus Triplophysa; species Triplophysa yarkandensis. The sequence continues at coordinate 13,054,796 of CM065675.1, forward strand.
GAATTCACTAAAATAACGATGAACATGACAAATAAGTTAAATAAAAACTTTTTTTGTCATAACACTTGATTTTTTGAAGATTTTTACACAATTTAAATAAATGAAATACTAAATATTTATTAATCTATAATAAAACATTTAATTCTTGGATGAACTGTCACCTTAAACTCGTTCCTTTAGTTATACCTTAAAACATCCTCTCTGAAGGAAGTTTGGTTATTATCTTACAGGTCAAGAACTTAAACCCTGGGTATGCATCAATGGGGGCATTTTTTTATCACCTACAATAAAATAGTTATTTTTATTGGTGAGAGTTTTCTATCGACAGGTCTCTACAGATCAGCAGGAATTTCAATAGAAATTTTGTTAGTGAGGGTTGAGTCAACATGCATGCAAAAACATGTGTTAATGGCATTGATGCTCTTATGCTTTCTTCCCAGACAACAGTCAAAGGTGTCTTTGTTCGTCAATCACAGAACGCCATTTACAAAAGTTGGTTAAGTATTACCGAAGCAATGTCGTGGTATCACACCTTCATTAAACATTAAACATGTGACATCATTGCAAAGGTAATGCCGGCCTGCAGTGGATTGTTGTATTTGCGGGGTAAAGTTTCTCAGTGAGTCATCTTGTTTAATAACAGGAAATACAGGAACTCAGTCAGCCTGGCCAAAATGTTCATTTAATCAAACTTAAAGTTTCCTCATGACAGGGTTTTATTCTACTTAGTGTTTTGCAGTAAACTTAAATCAAGATACAATTTCTTCAAAGACAAAATGACATAAGACATCATGTCCTGTTTTCTGAAAAAAAGTTCTTGCTTAAAACTTGAAAAATCCTGAAATCCTGGACCTGTATAAATGCTCTATTTGCATATTTCTTTTAGTTTAAGTCGCTTTATCTTAAGTTTCTTTTCAAGTATATGTACCTCAATTTATGAAATATTAGACATCTGAGCTGTTTTCTGTGGATTGCAAATATGTAACAAAATTAAGGTACTATAATATAATAAAATGAAATATATTATAATATAATATAATATAAATACACTGTGAAAAATGAAGACACATTATTTATTTAATTTGTTGTCATTTAATGTTAAGTGATATACACTTTATATTTGTTTCGTTTTTAGCACAAATATATAAAACTTTACATCAAGACACATTTACTTGACAAGGAATGTGACCACATTTTTGTCACCTTGTTTATTTAGACTTGTTTTAGAAAAGAGAATATAAGAATCAAGTTCAAGTGTTAGATTTTATGTTTAAATTTTGATATAAATATCGATATTTATTGGGGTTAGAGAGTTGGACTTGTAAGGAGATGGTCGGGTGTCTATTTAAAATGATCATATAAAGTGATTTGTAAGTCATTGCTTTACAGTCTGGCTTTCTCTCATTCTCTTCCAAGAGACTACATCATGTTTACCTTTACATCATGTCAGCTAGGCCATTTACTTCCGAAGCTTCAATAACAGTTACATGTTTTCTCTGTCACTTTCTAATCTGCAGCTGTTGAAAAGTCTTTCTTCAACCCTGAGGACCACGCTGCTGTTGGCGCTTTGGCAAACTGTGAGCCGCTTGAGTTCATATGGCTGTAAACACAATCCGTGAGTCCTCCGGGGAGCCGATGACGTTTGCTCTGTTGTGATTTTCTGTATGCTGTGGCAAAACTGCTCTTCCACAGGGCACAGGTGCATCCTTCTGAGGAAGTGTGAGGTGTTCTGGACAACACTGTGTTATCAACAGCTCTTTCAGCCATGGAAAACAGGAATCTTGCTAGGCTGGAAACACACTTGACATAAACCCCGCTCTAGGGTCATTTATCATGTTGATGTGATGATAAAAATCTCACATGAATAGTTTTTTTGTTAAGGGCAAATTGGTTGAATGGACTGAAGTAAAAATTACTAAATCTAATAAACTTTAGAATTTCTATTAGAATTCACCAAAAATATTAGGTGTGTATATATATATATATATATATATATAATATTAAGTGTATGCATGTGTAAATATATTAGTTATATTTGTTCTGTATATATACTGTGTATATTTATATATGCTAAATAAATACTTATTCATTTAAAAATTAAGAAGAATTAACAATTGGTTTTCGTAAATTATTTAAAAATTTGCCCCTAAAAATCTGTGTAATGTTTTTTATATTTTAGCTTGTTTTTGTGAAATTTACCAAGCCACATGACCATTTTATAGTCTGTAAAATGTGTTCATACTTGTTCATACGGTATTTGTTCATACGGTATCCTGATAGAAAATTCACCCAGACCTTTCAAAACAATATAACAAACCTAAAACAACTAATCTTCGTCATTATATTATAGTAATCTTTATTATTGTATAATAACATGAATATTTCACTGGCATCACCAACTGCAGCAACAAAAAATAAAAGCATCAGAATGTATTTTTCACAAACATGTACAGCATTCACAGTGAAAGGATGAAATAACAGAGTTGTTTAAGATAACAACTCTGATCCTGTAAGAGTTTTGCTGTATCCTTTCATATTAACATGTCATTTGCGGCACTAGTGACTCATTTCCTGTGGGGATGTTACATGTGGTGAACATGACTTGATTAGAGCTGCACATGAACACACTTGCACACTCTGAAACAATTAGAGAGAGAGAGGGAGAGAGGGAGGGAGAGGGAGAGGGAGAGAGAGAGAGAGAGAGAGAGAGAGAGAGAGAGAGAGAGAGAGAGAGAGAGAGGGAGAGGGAGA
>CM065675.1:13058046-13082112 GCA_033220385.1 Triplophysa yarkandensis
TGTATATGTTTTTATGTAATAAATAACCTGCACAAACTCAATCATCTTAAACTTGTCATAAAACCACACTGCAGCATCTGTTCGATCCGGAGGAATAACTTAACCCTAAAGATCAATTTCTTATTGCTTCAGACTGTATATATTACAAACATCACACAATTCATTCTTATGCATCAAACGTTATTTCTGTTTTTCTATCCACAACATCAAACTTTTCTCATTTCGATGAGCATCATCTGTTTGTCTCAATATGGGGAATTCCAGAATGGATTCACACCCCATTATAATCCGTTTGTTTCTCTTGACGCTGATGTTCCTCCACCCTTCATGAGAATGAGGGACAGTTCAGTATTCAGTGTATTGCAGATGTGTTTGAAAAGTGTTTCCTCCAGATGTGTTCTTTGTAACACTGCTTTCTGTGGTGAAGTCACACATCTGCTTCAGACATCTTGACTGTGATATGCGATTTTTCTGGAGCTTTAGGTGCTGATAAACACTGTAGGACATGAGAATAATGGAATATAATGAATGTAAAAAGCAGAGATTAATGACGTACAGTGGGCGGTTTTAGTAAGTATATTGATGTGATGTCAGTAATGACAGTTTTATGATGTCAGTGAGTACAGTGATGTAAGTATAGTGATTTAATGTTAGTAATGTGATGTGATGTCAGGGAGTGAACAGAACAGAGAGAACAGTGATGAGAGAACTGTGATGTGAGTACAGTGATGTGAGTACAGTGATGTGAGAACAGTGATGTGAGAACAGTGATGAGAGAACAGTGATGAGAGAACAGTGATGAGAGTACAGTGATGAGAGAACAGTGATGAGAGTGCAGTGATGAGAGAACAGTGATGAGAGAACAGTGAGGAGAGTACAGTGATGAGAGAACAGTGATGAGAGTGCAGTGATGAGAGAACAGTGATGAGAGAACAGTGATGAGAGAACAGTGATGAGAGTGCAGTGATGAGAGAACAGTGATGAGAGAACAGTGATGAGAGCACAGTGATGAGAGTACAGTGATGAGAGTACAGTGATGAGAGAACAGTGATGAGAGAACAGTGATGTGAGTACAGTGATGAGAGAACAGTGATGAGAGTAAAGTGATGAGAGCACAGTGATGTGAGAACAGTAATGAGAGTACAGTGATGAGAGAACAGTCATGAGAGTACAGTGACGAGGTTACAGTGATGTGAGAACAGTAATGAGAGTACAATGATGTGAGAGAGTGCAGTGATGAGAGTACAGTGATGAGAGTACAGTAATGAGAGTACAGTGATGAGAGAACAGTCATGAGAGTACAGTGACGAGGTTACAGTGATGTGAGAACAGTAATGAGAGTACAATGATGTGAGAGAGTGCAGTGATGAGAGTACAGTGATGAGAGTACAGTGATGAGAGTACAATGATGAGAGTACAGTGATGAGAGATCAGTGATGAGAGCACAGTGATGTTAGAACAGTGATGAGAGTACAGTGATGTGAGAGAGTGCAGTGATGAGAGTACAATGATGAGAGACAGTGCAGTGATGAGAGTACAATGATGAGAGTACAGTGATGAGAGTGCAGTGATGAGAGTGCAGTGATGAGAACACAGTGATGTGAGAACAGTAATGAGAGTACAGTAATCAGAGTACAGTGATGAGAGAACAGTCATGAGAGTACAGTGATGAGGGTACAGTGATGTAAGAACAGTAATGAGAGTACAATGATGTGAAAGAGTGCAGTGATGAGAGTACAGTGATGAGAGTACAGTGATGAGAGTACAGTGATGAGAGTACAGTGATGAAAGTACAGTGATGAGAGTACAGTGATGAGAGTACAGTGATGAGAGATCAGTGATGAGAGTACAGTGATGTGAGAGAGTGCAGTGATGTGAGAGAGTGCAGTGATGAGAGTACAGTGATGAGAGTACAGTGATGAGAGATCAGTGATGAGAGTACAATGATGAGAGTACAGCGATGAGAGTACAGTGATGAGAGTACAATGATGAGAGTACTGTGATGAGAGTACAATGATGAGAGTACAGTGATGAGAGTACAGTGATGAGAGAACAGTGATGAGAGTACAATGATGAGAGAACAGTGATGAGAGTACAGTGATGAGAGATCAGTGATGAGAGCACAGTGATGTTAGAACAGTGATGAGAGTACAGTGATGTGAGTACAGTGATGTGAGTACAGTGATGTGAGAGAGTGCAGTGATGAGAGTACAATGATGAGAGTACAATGATGAGAGATCAGTGATGAGAGAGCAGTGATGTGAGTACAGTGATGAGAGTACAGTGATGAGAGTACAGTGACGAGAGAACAGTGACGAGAGTACAATGATGAGAGAACAGTGATGAGAGTACAGTGATGAGAGATCAGTGATGAGAGCACAGTGATGTTAGAACAGTGATGAGAGTACAGTGATGTGAGTACAGTGATGTGAGAGAGTGCAGTGATTAGAGTACAGTGATGAGAGTACAGTGATGAGAGATCAGTGATGAGAGAGCAGTGATGAGAGCACAGTGATGTGAGAACAGTAATGAGAGTACAGTAATCAGAGTACAGTGATGAGAGAACAGTCATGAGAGTACAGTGATGAGGGTACAGTGATGTAAGAACAGTAATGAGAGTACAATGATGTGAGAGAGTGCAGTGATGAGAGTACAGTGATGAGAGTACAGTGATGAAAGTACAGTGATGAAAGTACAGTGATGAGAGTACAGTGATGAGAGTACAGTGATGAGAGTACAGTGATGTTAGAACAGTGATGAGAGTACAGTGATGTGAGAGAGTGCAGTGATGAGAGTACAATGATGAGAGTACAGTGATGAGAGATCAGTGATGAGAGTACAATGATGAGAGTACAGTGATGAGAGTACAGTGATGAGAGTACAATGATGAGAGTACTGTGATGAGAGTACAATGATGAGAGTACAATGATGAGAGTACAGTGATGAGAGTACAGTGATGAGAGTACAGTGATGAGAGTACAGTGATGAGAGAACAGTGGCGAGAGTACAATGATGAGAGAACAGTGATGAGAGTACAGTGATGAGAGATCAGTGATGAGAGCACAGTGATGTTAGAACAGTGATGAGAGTACAGTGATGTGAGTACAGTGATGTGAGTACAGTGATGTGAGTACAGTGATGAGAGTACAGTGATGAGAGTACAGTGATGAGAGTACAGTGATGAGAGAACAGTGATGAGAGTACAGTGATGAGTGTACAGTGATGAGAGTACAGTGATGAGAGAACAGTTATGTGAGTACAATGATGAGAGTACAATGATGAGAGTACAATGATGAGAGTACAATGATGAGAGTACAATGATGAGAGTACAGTGATGAGAGTACAGTGATGAGAGTACAGTGATGAGAGTACAGTGATGAGAGAACAGTGATGAGAGAACAGTGATGTGATGTCAGTGAGTACAGTGTTGTGAGTACAATGATGTGTTGTCAGTAAGTAAAGTGATGGGATTTCAGTGAGTACAGTGCTATGATGTCAGTGAGTACATTAATGTGAGAACAGTAATGTGATGTGATATGATATGATGTCAGTGAGCATAGTGATGTGTTTTGATTTCATTGAGTACAGTGATGTAATGTGATGTGAGTGAGTACAGTGATGAGATGTGATGTCAGTGAATGATATAGTTTAGGGCAGTGATGTAATGCGAGTTATCTTAAGTTTTGTGAGTAGTGTAGAGATGAATGTGATAGATCACCTGACTTTGGTCTTCTGAGAGGCAGAATTTGTGCAGGTTCATTTATCAGCCCTGACCCAGATGTGTCCCTTCGCTCTCAGCCTGCACAATTCCACTTTATCATCTCTGCCGCTTCGTCAGTGGAGGGGAGGGTGTGTGTGTGTGTGTGTGTGTGTGTGTGTGTGTGTGTGTGTGTGTGTGTGTGTGTGTGTGTGTGTGTGTGTGTGTGTGTGTGTGTGTGTGTGTGTGTGTGTGTGTGTGTGTGTGTGTGTGTGTGTGTGTGTGTGTGTGATTGTGTGTGATTGTGTGTGATTGTGTGTGATTGTTTGCATGTATGATAGTTTTGTATCACTGTCTGCATGTGTGAGTGTGTTTGTGCAAGAATGTGTTGTGTGTACACTGTTCCTATGTGGCTGTGTCTGAGGCATTCTCCCCTATGTGTTTCTTTCTTCACTTTCCTAACACATGTTCCTGTTTTATTGTGAACACTTCATCTCTTTAAACCGCATTTGATCAAAACATATAGGGAATCACTCAACACGTTTACACAAAACACAACCAAGAATTTTCTTCTTACCCTACTTATGTGTTTCATCAGAAGGATCATTTGATGTTTAGAGTCATCATAGACTTAAACTAAATGAGTTTCCGCAAGAGTACGTTTTTTATTTGTTTATGTCTTATTAATTATGGTTTGCAATCAAGTATGTTTTACAGAACAGGGATTTAAACATTCAATTCCTTCTTAAGACATTTTTAATGAATGATGTTGTCACATATATAACAGTGTTTGTAGCATCTGCTCTTCTCGTGGGCGCGATGTTTCTCCTGCAGCTGTTTCTGTGACACATGGACGTCTTGTTGTCCCGCACGGATCCGTAAGTGATCCATCTCCAGCGGGAACCCCCTAAAGTACAGGCAACATACAGGAGTCTACAGAAGACACACAGCAGCATGTTTATTGTGTTCTTATATTTGTGTTTATCAGACCTGGATTGGCATGGTGTGGTATGAGTACAGATATGTGACAGTGATGTCATTGCAGTAAGATTTCCACCACAATCCTCTTTTTTTTAATCATTTTCCATAGAAAACATTTTTTGTTGTACTATTAATGTATAAATGGTATATCCGTCAGGTCTCTCTCTCTTTCTTTCTTTGACATTTATTTGGATTCAGGGATTTTTTTTGTTTATTCAGTAACCTACGTTGTAAAATGGCAGATCTGGTTTTTGTACCAGATTTCCTCTTTATCCCCCACAGGAGGAGAGAAATGCACACAGATTAAACTCCTTAATTCCTCTAGAAATTGTGGCTTTGGTCAAAAAATAATTTGTTCCAGGAATAATTTTAGCAGCGTCTGGACAGTCTTACATTTCTCAGCGTTTCTTTCTTAAGCTCAAAGGCTGTGTGTTTAAAATAAAGAGAGATGTGGTCTTTCAACATCTGAAACATCTGAGAAATATCTACCATATTCTGACCGCTCTTTTTAACATTAAACCGTTTATTTTTAAAACGTAAGTATGACTTGAACTGAGGAACCATTGTAGCTGATGTAAGAACAGTGAATGGTGATGGTGCAGTCTGATGTTTGTAAATGTTGCTGAATAGTTGCAGTGAATCCCTGGAGAATGAAGTGATTCATCTACTTCTCAGCACAAACCACAATTATTTCACACCAGGATTGTGCTGAAGTTTTGCTTTCTATCTCCTCTGAAATGTTAGTAATCCGGCTGAAAAGTTGTAGCTTTAGATTTATTTTAACATAACTTAAAGCACCATTCAGTGGATTGAAGTCTTTTTAAGAGTTCTTAAAGAGTCTTTTTGGTGTATAACGTATTTATGAAACCTTTCTGTTTTCTTGCCGTGGTTGTTCAATATTCTAGATCTGTTCTAGATTTATATGATGGCATGACATTACTGTAAAATACCTAATTTCAGTGGTTTCCAGAAGATGAATATTTCTCATGCTTTGGTGAGATTAAAATTGTGTTGATGTTGTTTTGTGAGGTTGTGTTGCTAATTTGATTCTTGATGTTTTTATAGCTTTGCTAATAGCGTGTGTGTTTAATGTGTTAATGTGAGGCGTTGTATGTTATATCTCGATTAAATCTTGGTAAAAGATAAAAAAAGACAACTAAATAAAGCAGCTAATAAAAAGCAAAGAGAATAAGTAGATTTTTTTTATCTTCTTCTTAAATGAAAGTGCTTGTACTTATAAGTGCATTTTTTATTATATTTGCCCATGAATCGCTTTTGTTATTTATCTGAGATTTAAAGCGCTGTTTTATCTGGACACACACAGTGAGAAGCCGGTCAGAGAATCTAGGCCATGTGTGGAAAAGAAACAATCATTCGGCTTGTTTTTTCTCTCTCTCTCTCTCTCTCTCTCTCTCTCTCTCTCTCTCTCTCTCTCTCTCTCTCTCTATCTCTCTATCTCTCTATCTCTCTCTCTCTCTCTCTCTCTCTCTCTCTCTCGTCCCCTGCACTCAGGCATTTCCGGTGCTCTATATGCCAGCAGCTTCACAGGCTGTTAATTTCAAGGACAAAAATCTCTGGCCCTGCTGAGCTCTCAGAGCTTCTCTAACACTGACAGTGTCTCTGAAGTATCCGATGATCAGAATAATCTCACAATCAAACATTTTTTTTTACATTAATATTATCTTATCATATAAAATACAACAGTCATTTATTTGACTGTAATGTTAAAAGTGAATGAATTGTTTAGGTGACAAGGAAAGCCTTAATGGTCTTTAAAATAGATTATATTTTATATATTAAAATATATATTCCTTATGTATTCCATTTCTGTTACACTTTTTGTTCTGTTCTGTTGGGTCATTTAATGACACGTCCCTGTATTCGCACATCAGACTTATTCTTTATCAGACTCTGTGGCTCTCTTCACATAAGACTGAAATGATGGGACATCTTGTTAAAAATAATCTTCAGCTGCTGGTTTGTAATGTGAGATTCTTCAGAGCAGCAGGTGATAAAGCAGACGTTACTCTTCTGATCTTTAGTAATAATAGAAAGGTGATTAATATGTGTGTGTCTCGCTATGTTTATAAAATAATTTAAAAAATGTTTAATCAATGTGAAAAAAAGTTTACATTTACAGATGTAGTAAGATTGAGTGATATTCAATTTTTATTTAATGAATGAATTAGATTTTAAAAGCTGTGTTGACATGCAGAAAGAAGCTTGGTGTGGCATTCACATGTGCCTTTACTCTTTTCTGCACTGAACACAAAGATGGAGTGACGTAACGCTCAAAGTGGGAAATGTCCTGAACAAGCTTGAAGGGTTTTGGTTTTGTGCAATGGATGCGGAAAGAGTCCTGTTTGGATTATAAATCATAGCTGTAGGTTGCATGAATCTCTCATCATTATTCATATTCACTGAAGCAAAAAAGATACGTACATCATGTGCATTCAGGTCATGTGTTTCATCAGAATGCGTTCATTGGGATTGACATTCTGTACCAATCAAGCTACAAAAAAAAAACATTATATTTTGATGTTTGTTCAGTAACTGTATACACTGGAAGATCCACAGTCTGAGTGAACATTTTGAATGTTTAGAAATATATAATGTGGAATATGTGATATAATATGAGGCACCGTTGTTTTCATTTTTTCTCTTTGAATATTCGTATCTGTTTTTGTACTGAACTTTATGTGTGTTTTTTTGAACACACACACACACACACACACACACACACACACACACACACACACACACACACACACACACACACACACACACACACACACTTCATCTGCTCTTAATAGAAAATCATCTTCATGAAAGCTGTTTTGTTAATGGTTTTGTGCTGTGCTGGTGGTTGGATGAGAGATTAGGATTCAGGGTCAGACAGTATGTAATCCAATGAAGTGTGGTCGTAATTTTTTGTCGTAATTATTATTGAACACTTTAGGAAGCAGGTGACTGACAGGGAATTATGGAATATGTGAGAATGAGACAGCAAAGCTTCACGATCATCACAGAAAGTTCCCAGAGAGATTACAGTGAGAATGTTCAGTTCTGTCATCATAAACTCACCCTCATGCATGAAAATAATATAAAACATCTGGAAAACCGAGCACATACACGGAGTGTGTGTGTGTGTGTGTGTGTGTGTTTGCGCGTGTGTGGGGATATAGAAGTATTCTGGGCTGCTGAAGCTGTCAGCTCTCCTTTCTTTCTTTCTTTCTTTCTTTCTTTCTTTCTTTCTTTCTTTCTTTCTTTCTTTCTTTCTTTCTTTCTTTCTTTCTTTCTTTCTTTCTTTCTTTCTCTCTCTCTATCTCTCTCTCTGTCTCTGTCTGTCTCTCTCTCTCTCTCTCACATGTACTTCTCACTGTTCTTTACTGTGTTCATTACTGTGTTTACTAAAGTAATGTCAGCAGACGACCTTTATTTAATCTGCTGTTATTTAACTGTGTGTTTTTTACTCAGCACTTTCAGTGTGTGACACAAGCACAGACACACACACACACACATACAGAATAGATGTGTGTCTGTAAGCAGCAGTAATTCACAATGTAGGAAATACCAGAGTGTCAGATTTCTGGATTCTCGTCTTGGTGCAAAGCATGCTGGGTCATTTCTGTCAGCCTGTTTTTACTCTTGTCTGCAGTGTTTCCTTTGACATCATCATGTTCACGTTTGAGATGAGTTTTATTATAATTTGTTTTCCAATTGGAAAAGTAACCTCTCGTTGTGTTATTATTCCCAGTTTAACTGACGGATAACACACATTGAATCACAACACTGACATGAAACTGCAACTGCAAACAAATAAAAACTGATCAGTCTGTCTGTCTCTTTGTGTCTCTCACAGGCTGTGTAGTTTGACTTTAAAGAAGCTCATTGTACTGAAGGAGTTGGATAAAGAATTAAACTCAGTGCTCATTGCTGTGAAGATTCAGGTGAGTTGCTCTAATTTTCTGAAAAATCATTTGATACACAACATTTTCAAACAGATCTGATTTTATTTGTTTGCACATAAAAATAAATATAGAAAATATATCATTATTTTTATGTGCAAACAAATATAATCAGATCTGCCTGGATTCTGGAAGTCAGATTTAGTCTAAAGCATTCCATGACCTTTTCGCATTGTAGTAAGTAATTTGTCATGTGCTTCATCCATAATTTTTGTTATCTTTAAAACAGTTCTGTTGTTTTAAAGACAAGTGTTGAATGTGAATTGTATTTGATTATTTGGATGCTTTTTGTCAAGCAGGGCTCCAAACGTGTGCTGAGATCAAATGAGTATATCCTCCCGCCCAGTGGTCTGATGGAGACAGAGCTGGAGCTCACCTTCTCATTACAGGTACATCACACATATGCTGGTCTCTGTAAGGATGCTCCAGACATTTAATGCCACCCATCAAATCAAATTAAATTTAGGGTTCTTGTCTGTTGGTAAAACCTGAACTTGGAAGTGCACCCCAAAAAGTTTTATAATGTTCTAATCCCTTTAAAATTTCAAACTCGTATGCCTTTCTATCTTCTGCAGAACCCAAATGAAGATATTTTAAAGAATGATTGTATATAAAAACTATTGGATTTGTGTTTATTCAATGGAAGTTAATGGTGACCAATCATTTTGGATTTCCAACATTCTTCAAAATATATTCTTTTGTGTTTTGCAGAAGAAGGAATTTTATACAGGTTTTAAAGAAAGTACATCTGCTGTTGTTTTTCTCCTTACAGTATCCACACTTTCTGAAGAGAGATGCCAACCGCTTACAAATTCTGCTGCAGAGAAGAAAACGCTACAAAAACAGAACAATTTTGGGCTATAAGACTCTCGCTGTCGGTGTCATAAACATGGCAGAGGTAAATCCTGCTTTACACGCTGATGTTTTGAATCAACCAGAGGAAGTGTGTGATTTTGGCGTGATGTTTGTCTAGAAGATTAAGTTGAATGTGTATGATATTTGTGAAGGTGTTACAGCACCCGACTGATGGAGGTCAGATTCTGGGTCTCCATAGCAACATGAAGGATGCTCCAGCACGCGTGGCCGAGATCAGCGTGTTTTCTCTTTCCAGTCAACCCATCGATCATGAGTACAGCAGCGGTCGAACAAGAGCTCAGATCAAAGCCTGCGGTGAGATGTTCAGGGTCTTAACACAACACAGAAGTTATTGAAGCTGCTGTGAGACTATGACTCATGTTAACTGTATGTATGTGTTCTTCAGATCGTTCTCCTGACATGGATAACTATTCTGAAGATGATGATGATAGTTACTCATCAGAGCAGGAGGCCAGTGATGATGCTGTACACGGACAGGTCAGTCATACGGAGAGTGTTATTTATTTTACTCATCTGGTTTATGTCATCCACACAGTATAGATTACATGAAGAGGATTTTACTGATGTTGATGATTCTTTGTTTCCCGTGTTGCAGGATCTGTACGATGAAGACGACGATGTAAGAAAGCCAAAAAAACCCAGACGGAAAATGATCCGAACCATCTCAATGTCACGAGTGAGTAGTGCTGTCACTCTCTCTCTCACTGATTTTCTCTCTCTCTTTGTCTTTTTCTCTCTGATCACTAAACACTGATTTATACAGAATCACATATTCATCACTTCCTCTGAGGCTACTACAGTTTGTGTCTCATTATGAGCTTACAGTTCACCTTTGTTTCATTTATAGCAACCCAACTTCAAACAGAAATTTGTGGCCTTATTGAAGAGATTTAAAGTCACAGATGAGGTGAGCTGTCTGTGTGTGTTGTGTATTTGATATTTAATCGTCTTAGAATCATAATCTGACTCATACATATATCAGAATCATAATTGTCAAAATATAGTTCTTTTTCTTATAAAACTTAATTGCACTATGTAATGTTTTTTAAACATGTACATTTTGGCACTTAAAAGAGAAGCTTTTATTTGCATAGTTAAATAATAATTTGGTTCTGAAAGGTTCTATCTGTGAGCCAATCAGCATATTAAATGCACAAAAGAGGACCAATCAAGATCAGCGTTCTGTGTCATGTGGACAGGCTCCTCAAGGATAGAAATGTCTGTTTAACAATAAAACAATCAGTTTCACGTATACTCTTGTTAAGGACAGCAACTCAAACTTTAGTATATTATTTTTGGAGACTTTACTTTATTTTTATAGACTAGCCAGCTGCACAAGCTTCTTAATTGTGACTAATGTCCACAATTTTACAATATTATTTTATAATATGTGGTTTCAGCTGGTCTTGTCATCTCTAGAAAGTATTTGACATGACTTATTTTCTGTGGATAAAACATTGAGATATAAAAAATAGCATAACTTGAATGAGATCGTCCTAAAATCCTCCTAAAATATTAAGTTGCAAAAAAACATGTAAATGTAATTATTACCAATGCTGTTATTTTAAATTTTCACAAAAAATTATAAGTAAAATGATTAGTTTGTGTATTGTTTTATTATTTGTTTTGCAGATAGAACCATATAATTATAAAGTTGATAATTTGTTTTTAAATCAAACTCTGATAGTGATGCATTTATAGTTCTATACTCTATTCCCACACAAATCTTTTTCATGTCTGTCTTCAGGTTCTAGATTCAGACCCGGTGGATCAAACGCAAGAGGTGGAGGAGGATTTAGATCTGTTATATGACAGTCTTGAAGTTTATAATCCGAGCGACAGCGGTCCGGAGCTGGAAGACACTGAGAGTGTTGTCAGCACACCCAAACCCAAACTCAAGTAAACACGAATAACTTTTGACATAATTCAAACTTCTTGTTCGTCGAACATGTCTAATGTCATTCGTGTTTGTGCTTATAGGCCGTTTTTCGAGGGCGTCTCGCACTCTAGTTCTCAAACAGAGATCGGCAGCGTTCACAGTCACAATCAAAACACACACGTCTCCAAAACGGTGAGCTCAAAACAAACTTTAACTCCACATCTACATCAGCATGACACATGCATATCTCTGGTGTAGAAGTTATACAACACACATGACAGATCTTCTGAGGTCATCTTGTTTTATTATAGATGATGTGTTAGATGAACACTCTGAGAATGTGGTGTTACACACACCTCTGAGGGGTGGATCAGTATGATTAGGGGTTTATGGGTATTTTTAGTGCCTGACATCAGATCTGGGTTTATTTGATCTGTGTGTATGCTGTGGCTGGAATCACAAACATTTGAGGGTGAGACACAGTGTACAGATGGCAGAAGCCTGCATGAACGGAGCGGTTAAGAAACATCGGCACATTCCAGCTTACCATCACACACACCAATGTAAGGAGAACTGAGATTCACAGGTTATAGGAGGAAACACTCAGTGTTTTCAGTTTTATTTTTAAATGTCAGTTTTATTTCATTTTACATACGATGAGTTTGTATCTATGTTTCAGACAGAGATGAGGAAAGTGAAAATACAGATTTAAACCATAAATGTGTGAAAATTACTTTTTAAGTCACATAATTCTTTTTGTAGCTACTGTAGCTAAAAATGTTTTACCACTATATGCATGTATTTTATGTAACACTATTTTAGCGGTTTTCAAAGATTCAGAACAGATTTCAATTTAAATTAACTTTTGCATTTCTTTTTATCATTTGTTGTTAAATTATTTTGAATAAAATGTTGGGAATGTAATAGTTTATAAATAATTTTCAAAAATGAACGTGTAATCGTGTTAAATCGTGATCTTAATCTTTTGCAAAATAACCCTGATTAACATTTTTGTCATAATCGTACATCCCTACACTGTAAATAAACATTTTTAACGGATTATTTACTGACCTCTAGTTCTCTATTTTCTATCGTGTTATCAAGCAGCTCAGTTTATTTCACAACAGAATTTTGTCTGAGATTTTGAAGCACGCTGTGCCTCTATACCACCTGCTTTGAGATATTTTTATATATAGTCTCCATTCATCATGAGCTGTTCTCAGTGAAGCCTCATGAAGAAAAATGAAACAATGTGGTTCTTAACCTGTTTGTGACTATTTCTTCACTGGAACACAAATTAAGATATTTTGAGAAATGTCCCAGGGGTTTTGTATAATACAATACAATAGAGGTCAATAAGGCCCAATGTTGATTATCAACATTATTCGAAATATATTCTTTCTGAAGAAAGAAACTCCTACATTGTTGTTTCAATTTTTTTTTTTAAACATTTTTATGAACTTTCCTCTTAATGAAAAGTGATGACTGCTACAGGAAACACAACACCTCCATCATAAAGAGAATGATTGAATAATTATCTTTGTTTTCTATATGTGCAGGGCTGTGACTTTCTGTCAGTAGATGTGTGTAAAGGACCTGGTTTACGACTCCAAGAAGATGGCTTTATAGAAACCACAGCTGGGGTGAGACTCAAAAGCCACAATTTTAATTGTGAAAACACTTGGGTTAGTCATGTTTAGACGTTTATCAAGGACCTGCACACAACGACAAAATCTTTCGGTGCCCAACAAGACATAGAACTAACTTTAGTTCCTCATATTTTCTCCTGTCTTCCTTAATATTTACTTTCTCTGTGAACATTTGGCCCGGCCGTGTAAATTCTGACAGGTTTGATGGATGCCCGGGTGGAGATGTTTTCAAATGCTCTAAAGGCATCAGCTGGTGTTTAGTTGAACTCCACCCTGCGTCCCACCTTCTGTCAGCCCTTTTCTCCCTGTGACATTCCTACATTATTCAGTTAGAGAGGAAATGAGCCGACCTCCCGCCAACACATCTGACCTTTCTCTCTGACTTTGTTCGGATTTAAAGTGTGTGTGCAGAGCTTCATGAGATGTATTCAGACCTCAACCCAGACTTAGTTTCTGTGGTCACAGTATTAGACACACATCACATTTTCACATCAATACAACATTTTAACATGAAAAATATATTTCAGACGTGTTTAAGATAAGAAAATAAGTGATGACATTAGCTTTTAAATGTTGTACTCATCAGACATTCATTCCTGTGGTTTTTCTGCAGGAGGTGGATGTGGAGCATCATGGGATAGTATCTGCAGATGTGTTGTCCGGTTGGGAGCCCAACACAGATCGATCAAGCAGCTCTGTTGGAAAACTCTGCAAGACTGAATCTCAAACACACATGTCACCCAGGTAAACATCATCACTTCACCTGCAGCACTGTTTCTGTGTTTAAAACCCATCTCATTTCATGTTTTTCATGGACTGCTGCTCTTCAGAACTCTATTCTTAGAAACCTTCATTGTGTGACATTTACCAGCCCCGGGTTCTGGATGAGAGAATGATCTTTGTAAAAGAAGAATCTTTTGTTTTTTGATCTCCAGTAAAACAGAGAACCGGGTGTTACGACAGGTGAGCAGGACATCTATGAAGGACAGACAGAATTCTAAAGTTCAGAGTGACCGCACGGCTAGCATGGACAGCGATTTATCGCCTGACGCGCGTTTCACCACACAGGTACATTACATCACAGAGACATAATTCAGGGTGTCAAGAGGAAGCTCCTGAGATGATTGGTTTTTTAAAGCTAGGATTTGTGTAATCCAAATGATTCTGACCTTGTTTATTCATTCATCTGATTTTAATTTTTTGCTTTAATAAAGTTTAATAAGGATATTTGTGTTGTTCTGTTGTCTAGGTGCCCAGGAAATCTGTATATGATCAACTCAATCAGATTCTGATCTCTGATGAGAGACTTCCTGAAAACATCATCCTCATCAACACACTCGACTGGCAGGGACAGGTGTGTGGGTGTTTCTTGATTCAGAAAAGTTATGGAATTAAGGAAGATGTTTTAACAATTTATTACACGTTTATTAATAATTAATACATGCTGTCTTCATGAATCTCTTGTGTCCTCTTCGTCAAAAACCTGATTCAAGTCATAGACCAGTCAGACACATGAGCTGAACTAAAAATGAAGCGGGAATGATAATTTGACACTTATTAATGTCCATTTAACATGATAAACACATGATATTGATGTGATGTGAAATGGTGTGTGATGTTGTGTGTTGTTCAGTATGTTGCAGAGGTTCTCAAGAAACACTCTCAGCCCATTGTGTCCACATGCTCGGCTGCTGATGTCCAGGCTGCGTTCAACACCATCGTCACACGTATTCAGAGATTGTAACTATTAACACTTTATTAATCTAGATGTTTTATCACTTTAACCCATGTGTTCTGTTATTATTGGTAAGTTCTTTTGTTCTCACATCTCAAGATCATGTGTCATGTGACTCCTCCTACAGCTGTAACTGTAATGCTCAGACTCCGCCCACCATTAAGGTAGCAGTAGCGGGCGATCAGGGTTACCTCAGCACTGTCTTGAGATTCTTCGTTGATCAGCTGGCCAATAAGACGCCCGATTGGCTGAGCTACATCCGTTTTCTTATCATCCCCCTTGGTAGAAATGCATTTAAGAGTTCTTACAGATTGAATGATAAACGGATGTTAAATATTGTTTAACCCGGCTATTGTGGTTTATTTGGAAGGTTCTCATCCTCTGGCAAAGCACGTGTCATCATTTGATAGTAAGTTTAACAGTATGTTCATGGATCCGTCGTGGAGAGAGCTGTTCTGTCGCTTAGATCCTCCAACCACAGGTACTGATTGAAAACATCATCTGTTAATATAAATATGAGATGATCTCCGGTCAGTGATGATGTCATCTGTCGTTTCAGACACTGTTGATGTAGCAGGAAGAATCATTCAGTATCTCGCTGGAGCAAATGTGTCTCATCAGTTCCCCATCTCTGAAGCCATGCTGACCTACAGACAGAAGAGGTACAGACACCTGCGCCGTGTGCTTTTGTGTGTGTTTTGTATCTTTAAATGAAGTCAATGTCATTCATTTCTGTTTTTAGGATGTAATGGAACAGAAATGTTGAAAATAATTAGCAGTAATGAATGTAGACAGATGATGATATTTTTGGGGAATGAAATGAACTGAAAAACAGCACATGAACACTCATTTGTGAATTATTTTAAATTCATAAGTCACCTGAACAATACTATCTCTGACACGTCTGCACTCGTTGTCTTCTCATCTTTGGCCTCCGAAGGAAAAGAAGTTTGTATTTTGATTTTTACATCAGGTATATGATGACCCTTGACCTCTTATTGTCTCTGTATTTGATTGGTTTACATGATCTCCTCTCTCTCACCCGCTCATGTGATCTCATCCTTACACGCCACACTAATGCCTAAAGATCTACACACGTGTGTGGATCTTTGTAAAATCTTGAGTCACGTTCTGCTGTTGGAGGACTTTTTTTAGAAAAAAAATATTTCTATGCTGAATTATTTGTTCACCAAAATAAAGTTTATTATAAATACAAACACACGTTATGTAGGCTGAGATGATTTTATAATAAGATGCAAAAATATTCAGTGGATCTTTTTTCTCGTAGTTATTTTGAGATGAGAGAGTTACTCTATAATATAGATTTCTACTATTAATATCTTTTGTCAATATAGAGGTTTTAATCCTGTTAAGAATCTTATTTAAAAAATTGCCAAAGAATTGATAAAACATGTCTAATTCAAGATTGAATGAAAGGACTGAAAGTTTTGTACAGCGCTACACAACTGTGATGTACTACACAACATTCACAGCGGTGACATGCACTCTTTTTCTTTTTCCTTTCGGACCGCTTGCCAACAGCATTGTTTATGTGTGTTTGTTCATCACATTGTGAAGTCTTGTGAATCCCTTACACAAATATTTTACACAAACACACACACACACACACACACACACACACACACACACACACTGCTTATTACAGATGTCTTTGTGCTCTTACACAACCTGTTTGTCTCTCTCTTTCTCTACACAGTGCAGATGAAGACTCGTGCCAAAAATTTGTGCCGTTTGTCGGGGTGAGACCCTTTAACTTAAGCTCATTGTTGATTAATCTAAGTTTTCATTGACTGAGATCGCTGAAATCATTCCTCATCATTTTATCATGCAGCTTTTTGAAGTCCCAACACATTAAAGGCATTTGAAAGACATTGGTTCAATTATAAAATACATTATTCTCTTCAAAACAGCCTTTTAAAATGTTTTCAAAAGTCTTGTTAAGTAGATTTATAAAAGGTTATATATTGAGAACCTATGTACTAATGGAAATGATAATTCAATATTTTCCAACTATTTACTAAAGATTTTTTTGGAAATATAGAAATAAGCATTGAATTTTAAAATGAACTGAAATTATGTTTTTTGTTTCAGGTTGTAAAGGTGGGGATTGTGGAACACAGTCTCTCAACATCAGGTGAGACAGACTGATATACTGTATCATGTTAACAGTTTTTATCAGTTCTTTACATCAAACGATAGAGAATGATTAGGGCAAAAAGACAGAGAGCGAGAGCAAGAGAGCGAGAGCAAGAGAGAGAGAGACAGAGAGAGAGAGAGAGAGAGAGAGAGAGAGAGAGAGAGAGAGAGAGAGAGAGAGAGAGAGAGAGAGAGAGAGAGAGAGAGAGAGAGAGAGAGAGAGAGAGAGAGAGAGAGAGAGAGAGAGAGAGAGAGAGAGAGAGACAGAGAGAGAGCGAGCGAGCGAGCGAGCGAGAGTGCGAGCGAGAGTGCGAGCGAGAGTGCGAGCGAGAGTGAGAGAGAGAGAGAGAGAGAGAGAGAGAGAGAGAGAAATGGATGGTTGGTGATGCTGGTTTACAATTTGACTGGCATTCATTCAGACAGAGGTTTGTGTTTGTGTCACAGGAACATGAGGTCACTTCTGAGCTTCATGTTCATTCTCTCAGTGTTTGAAATGGATTTTACAGCCCAAGTTGTTCACAGTGTTTGTGTTTTTACTCTGAGCCTGGCGGCATACGAACCATATGACCTCACCCTCTTATGTGGGTCAACAGAACATTTACAGAATCTATATAAACATTTTCAAAAACAATACACATTATATATGAATAAAGAACTCATATTGATGGGTAAATAAAAAATAATGCTGGGACTTCAATAAAAAAATCTATAAAATAGCATTTTGTTTATTTTCTGTTGTCTCAGTGGATTCTGATGATGCACTGGGCGGTAACATGGGTGTCGTGTCCCCACCCACTGCACAGCCGGCCACGGCCCATGCGAAGGATATTTATGGGACTCCACCCCCTTCACCCTCTGCATGTGCTGCTTTTACTGGAGCTGGGTATGATATCAGCACTCAGATCTGTGTTCATATCATGTTTGTACTAGAGGTGTTAGATTCCAAGCTGTGTGTGTGTGTGTGTGTGTGTGTGTGTGTGTGTGTGTGTGTGTGTGTGTGTGTGTGTGTGTGTGTGTGTGTGTGTGTGTGTGTGTGTGTGTGTGTGTGTGTGTGTGTGTGTGTGTGTGTGCAGTTCTCCATGTACAGGTGGAGAGTTGATGGGGTTGCAGGTGGATTATTGGACGTGGCAGAGTGGAGAGAAGAAGCGTGAAGGTGAGCGCAGAGACGTGGGTTTGAAGAACACACTGAAGAGTCACTTCCGCTCTCTGCAGGTCAGCCGTCTGCCCAGCTGTGGAGAAATGACTCCTCCTCACAGTATGGCCATGACTGTTGTCACTAAAGAGAAGAACAAGAAAGGTACAAACACACACACACACATTAAAGGTTACACGTGTATCTATAGGTGTGTGTTCGACAGTATGTTTGTTCTGTTGCAGTGATCTTTCTCAGCAAAAAACTGAAAGAGAAGGATGTGGATTCCAGAAGTCAGGTGATTGACGGCATCAGCAGACTCATCTGTACGGCCAAGCATCAACACACCATGCTGAGAGGTGATACTCCTACCCAACATCTTTTTCCTGTAAAGTCATTAGAGATTAAAACCACTTTTCTGTGCTTGAAAAAAACACAACACATTTGAGAAGTTTAAATTTGGCTGTACATTAAGGAAGAATAACACTGGCAGTTTCTGACTCTCTTATGCTAATCTTGAGTATCTGTATTATAGAATCCTATTGTTCATATATCCGAAAAGAATTAAGCTTCCTAACATTTACCAAAGACATCTTTATGACTGTTTCGGGATAAAGCGGAGTACCCGCGAGCGGAGCAAAATTCTCCTGGAATGTAGACGCTGATGTTCATGCTCTGCTTTAAAAGATGAATTGTTCTTTACCAAATGTGTGTGTTGTTGTGTTTCAGTTTGTATAGATGGAGTGGAGTGGAATGATGTGAAGTTTTTCCAGTTGGCTGCTCAGTGGCCCACACATGTCAAACACTTTCCTGTCGGTGTGTTTGGATACAGTAAACCAGCGTGATGTAAGAGAGACACCTGACGTTTGTTTGAAGGAGAAAAGCCAACGTCTGTGATTTAGTCTTGAGTTTCCTGTGGAAACTTGACTGTCTCACGGGAATTATTCTCCATATGTACATTAATAGTGTTGTCTGTTTGTGTGTGTGAGAGAGAGAGAGACAGAAAGTTATATTTTTAATGAGTTGCCATCATACAGAGTTAGATGGTAGCAGTGAAGCACTTTTGTGTTTTTTTTAACCTTTTTTATAATTTCTGTGAAATCTGGTGGTCAGGGGCATGATGGGATATAGAAGATGTTTTTTGCTGTGAATTTAGATGGGCTTCTCTCAGTGTAGGACCTCTTTTTGTGTGTGTGTGTGTGTGTGTGTGTGTGTGTGCGTGCGTGCGTGCGTGCGTGCGTGCGTGCGTGCGTGCGTGCGTGTGTGTGTGTGCGTGCGTGTAGTATTTCGAAGTTTCAAATAATTTAACCTAATTCAAAGCACACTGTGCTGGAAGCAAAAAAATTTAATCATTTGGACAAAATCAAGGTAAAGAGGCACAAAGCAGGGTCTTTTCTACATCTGATAAATACATTTGAATTATCTTGCCTTGGCACTTTAAAATACCTCAATAGAAACCATATGTATTGTAGAATCATGACTGAAACGTGTGCATACATCTGTGACATCAGTGTGGATTATTGTTTAAATATCAACAGGATTGTGTCACATCCCAGCGGAAAGTGTTTTAGCTCACAGGTTTCCCTTTCATAACTCCTAAATGTAATAGTTTTTCATTCCTCCTGATATTGCTTAGAAATAAAACAAACTGTTAAAAGGTAAAATAATCTGTATTTGAGAAAATTCAATGAGAAATGTTCAGATTGAGATCTTCAATTATATTCACTTTTGATTGTTGACTTGACAAATTTGAGGTCAGTTTGAAACATTGTTGAGATCTCTTCTGAAAGTCTGGAAACATTTCTGAGGTTTGTTTATCTCAAGAGAAAGATCTGAGATACAGACTTAACACTCCAATAGTAACACTCCACATTTACTCTCCATTTAATCTTATTGACTATATAAGAAATAGTTGAGATAGAGATAACTTCTCTTTCTTTTGGATGTGTAGCTGGATGTTGTGTGATAGTTTCTGTTCATCTGTTTTGTCATTGGAAGTACAGCACAGAATTCATGAATCAGATTTGAGTTTTATTTTGAAATCTGATGGTTCAGTCGAGCACATTAAAGATGAAATGACTTTCAGTATTATAGCACTAAATATTTAATCTTTGCTTGTATTTGGGAGGAAATCCTTTAGTTTAGTTATATTGTTTTAATAGAAGGGAAGTGTGGTTGGTGCTTCACGTGTTTGTCATATGTTTTGGTGATGAATGTATTGTATGTACAGTATTAACAGTTCTCTGTCTTATCTCTTCTTATAACCACTCAAACTTTCAAGGATTCTAAAAAGGCTGCTTATTTAGTAACTTGTAAGTGTTTGATACTTCTAGACCCATGAATATGATAATGATATTAAGCACATTAATACAAAACTTGTATTGTTTTCTTATGAACCACTACAAACAAGTGTTCAGACCTACAGAAATGAGGGACTCTGGTCTTAAGAAGTGAATGTCTTTATAAAAATAGGTGGTTTGTTTTGTTTTCAGTCACCGTGTCTTTAAACTCTTTGCTTTGTACCTGTTTTTCATATATTTACTAAAGTTCAGGTTACTTTCCCACAGTACTTCTAACCAAACAGACAACAGGATTGTAAAATGTAACCTGTCAAAGAAGATTTCATCAAGCCTGATTTTCCTCTTTATTCTCGGACACTGATGGCACATTTGCACAAAGACTCATAATGAGAGAATTTTTGTTACCACTCATAAAAATGTTGTTCTACCTTTGCATGTTTTAATTATGTAACAGTATTTTATAGCTTTATAAACTTGCAGTTGTGTTTTAATAAAATGTTTTTAAGCTCCCACAAGTCTTATTCTCTACTATCAATATTAAAACAGCAGGTCAACAAAACTGATCCAGACACGTTATGCTGATGGAATTGCTTTATTCTGATTTTGAATACACTCATGAAAGTTTGCTTGTGTAAAGTGATGGATGTCATTATCAGGACTTTGCAGCTACAGAAGGCATGTTGATAAAGCTCTTCATGGGTGGCAGAGGCTTGATCTTTCGGCCTGCCCAGCCTCCCTTCCTCTTCCACAAGCCGCTGGAAGGTCTGATGCCCAGCCAGCGGTTACGACCTGCTTTGCCGATAATACGCTTGTTATGGTCGACATTGGATACTCTACCAACTGTAGCCACACACGTCTCCAGAACCTGAAGAGAAAAGCTTAACTTAACCTGTGTTTCAGAAGTTCCTTATAATTATTATGACAAAAATGTCATCTGCTGACTTGTTTGACAATTTCTTACTTGAATCTGGTGTTTGGAAGGAAGCTGAACGATAGCTGTGCCGTTTACTTTCCGAAGCAAAACGCCACACGTGCCTGGACAGTAAACAGAAAACGATAAGAAACTCACCATATTTATATTTTACACTTGTTTTTTACACATTTCATATTGTATCGTACCTGCAGCGCGTATATATTGAGCTCCCTTTCCAGGATATAGCTCTAAATTATTGACCAGCGTCCCAACTGGAAGAGCACCCAAGGGATGAGAATCTCCCTCATTGGCTAAAACTGCTATACGTCCAATCGTACCAGATGTCTTTATAACATCTCCAGACTCCATGTTCTCTGTAGCAATAATCCAGCGCTTGCGGCTTCCACCAGCGACCAGAGCGATATCAGCAGATCTGAATAGAGAAGATGTAGGGCTGGACGATTAATTAAAAATTTTCTCTCGATTACAATTACTGAGCAATTATTTTGTTTTCATTTTTCTTTGTCGTTTTTTTGTCTGGTGTAGGTCAGTGTTTAATTGGAATAATACAGTGTTTTGATCTGTATTATCACTGCTATATTCTCCAATACTTTTATATAGTGTCAAACTCTTTAAACCTCTTGTTTTTTTTACCACGCCGTTTCTTTTGCTCTATTAAAACATTCTTCTAAATTACTCTGTCATTGGAGTACGACAAAACAGGACCCTGCCTTTAGGCAGCAGTCGTGCCCTTACGCTTGCGGATGATAGAAACAGACAGAGTACGACAAAGATTTTAATAGCTGAGCTTCGAACTCATCAGTTTGTCTAAAGAAATAGGAAATATAAATATTCAGTAAAGCTATACTTTCCAAAATATGCACCATTTTGGACTAAACGTCCTTTGATTACTTAACAGGGTGAGATGAGAACAGGACTGGTGGTAGACTTTCAATGGCTCCGGGGACACTGACCTGCATGGATCGTATCTCACTTCAACAACCTTTTCCACAATGGGCTGATCTTCTTTTCCCGATTCATAGCGCAGACGCTGGAAGTCAATCATACGATACCTCTGTTTGTGTCCTCCACCGATGCCGTGCCTTATGACTTTCCCTGCAGCACAAAAACGACGACAAGCATTGTATATAAGGAAAGTAAAAAGGAAAGTACATGTTTACTCAAAACCTGTACGGTTGGCTGCACCTGTGTAATCTCTCCCTCCGGTTTTCTTCATACCGATGGGGCGGATGGTGTATTTCTCTCTCTGTTTCCAGTGAGTGCGGTTCTGCTGGTGTGAAGGACTCGTGATGAAGTCTCGCCATGCTGTCATTGAACCTATGACATCTACAGCTGGACACACGGATCTGTTCACGATCTGTTGAGTTCAGAACATGTGAACGGGTTATGTTAACATACACTTGTCTGGTGTGTTTAAAGCGAGTGATACTGAAGATCTCACCTGGGACGGTCCGGTCCGAGAACCCTGCAGAGACAGAGACCTCAAAGCGGAGGAGAGAAGATTTACACACATCCTCAACCTAAACACAAAGAAAACACAAAAACACATTACAGTCATATATCTGTTTGTTACACACCTGATGATAAGTGATGTGTCTGATATGTTTACATTTACATTTACATAAACAAAATCTAATATGGTAAATATGAATACTGAACATGATTTTTATTAATTTGATACATGTTGTCATTTTATCCAGATCAAATCCTTAAAAAATTATTTGAAATCTGATATTTAAATATGGAATGGTTTAAAGATACACATTAACATAACTAACTGTTTAGAAACGTAAACAAATCCAACATAAAACACATTAAATGAATCTCAGGCGACAAAATAAAATAATTGGCATTATAATAATTAATAATAAAGATAAACACTCACTGTAATATTTAGCTCATAAACTCTCTGCCCTTCATAGCCTCACGTTAGAGCTCCATGACGTCGCGATGTGATGACGTAATCGGCTGCTTCGAGAGAGACGCGTTTGAGGTTATTCTGCCACCTGCAGACAAGTGACAGTATTTACCGACAGTATAGACACACTTTTTATTAAAAAATAGAAATATATTAATTTATTCACCACAGTCTTTAAAACTTGTGCAGAGATCCACAAAGTCAGAAAAAAATAAAAAGAACAAATATATACATTTAAATGTAACGTTATTTACATAAAATGGACTATGCATATATATTTTCATGTGCTTTTACGTATATTTGGAAAATAATCCTGAATGTTGCTGTTTTGGTTTTGGTTAGAACATGAAAGCCCCGCCCGCTTAGACAAACAACAAGGTGACGTCATTTCTTCCGACGCGTGCGTGTACGCATGCGCAGTGTCACACTGATGTGGACATCTTGAGTTAAAGGAGCTGCAGCGATTCCTGACCAAAGCAAAACACTCCAGGTGCGACATTTCTCTTCGTTGAGTGTGTGTGTGTGTGTGTGTGGTGTGTGTGTGTGTGTGTGTGTGTGTGTGTGTGTGTGTGTGTGTGTGTGTGTGTGTGTGTGTGTGTGTGTGTGTGTGTGTGTGTGTGTGTGTGTGTGTGTGTGTGTGTGTGTGTGTGTGTGTGTGTGTGTGTGTGTGTGTGTGTGTGTGTGTGTGTGTGTGTGTGTGTGTGTGTGTGTGTGTGTGTGTGTTACACACGTGTTTGTGTGTTTGTGTGTTTACTCATTGATGCGTGTGTTTGATGTGTTGCGCGGTTCGTGTTCATATGATGTGTAGATCTGTGTGTTGTGTGAACAGTCTTTAAGATC
>CM065675.1:13087612-13090112 GCA_033220385.1 Triplophysa yarkandensis
GACGATTCACCAGCCGTCTGCTCATGACTCTCTCTCTTGTGACCTCCCTCATCTCCTCATGTGAACGCATGAGCGCCACTGGCACCCCGCGGGTCACACGCACCGGTGAAGCTTCAATTTGGACAATGGAAAACAAACAGGAGGAGTGATGAAATGTTTCTCGAGCTGAACGGAGCGATGGATGCTGAGATCTTTCAGAATATTATTCATCAGATTGTGACATGATGACATAATTTATCATGTTGATTCCTTTCACACTTTGTTTTAGTTTGTAGTATTATGATTGCTGCTAATGGCCGCGTGTTTATCTGGATGTAAATTGATTTTCTACGAGGGGTCTGTTCAATACCGCTGCAATCCTCCACATCTCTCCGAGCTCAATGACCACCCGGCCCGTTCCGAGCCTTTAAAAACATCCCATTATCCTCTGGGGAAACAAAAACCCTTCTTACGTATTTATCAACAGCAACACAAGAGCTGTATGTAAACGTACAATATAACAACACAACAAATGCGTACTGAACACTACAGATTCAAGCAAATACTTACAGGTTTGTTTACCTCCTTGAAACTGAGAAACTTAAAAACCCAAGAAAGTCTTGACATGTAGTCTATAAGCTGAGTTTGTAAGAGATGAGTCTACAGAGAGTAGATGTTCAGCACAGAGACTCATTATGTCTGATCAGAGCAATAAACAAAACCATTAACACGCTTTGTTGTTTTTAGATCTGGAACAAATTTCTGTTGTTTTTCTCCCTTTGCCGCACTGTGAACAGAAATTGAATAATTCAAGGTTGAGCATCAGCTTCACACTTTAGAGAATCAAAATGAGGGGGTAGAAAATGAAAAGGTGTATAATCTATCAGGAACGAACGAGGCAGAAATCTTGTTATCTCTTCGACTGAGTGCAACCCAATACAGCGTATTAGAAACATCTCAGAGTCCATTTACTCATTGTGAGATACCGGATTCCACCGGCCTCAGTGACAGAAAAAACAAATGTTCATTTATTTGTGTTTAGAGAGGAGAAAAACATGATTGACTTACAGCATGTGTGGTTGTCAGGGTGTTGCTATGCAGGAGGTTACTTCTTAGATATCAATCCCATTCATTCATTAAATTTGTCTTATTTTGATTCAGCCTGGAAGATAATGCTCATCTCTTACATGCTTGACTTTTGTTGTATAATTTTCTTTTAAAGTTTTTACAGCTACTATCTGCATAAGTATGTACGACATTCTTCATTAATGAGATTATATAATGCAGTACATATTTTGTAGTCCATTATTGTGTCTCCTGCATTAATGCTGTATATTTATATGTGGGCAATTCTATCAATGTGTCAACCTTACCATGAGTAAGGCTTTTAGAATACTTCTATCACAGATGTCAACATTACGTTAAACATTAAAATAGACACGTGAGGTCTCTCTTTAAATTTTTAGAGCAATATTTTGATTTTTAGTGCATAAAGTTTTCATAGTCAAGAAAGGGCTGTTTTCAGGATTGTCACATACAAAATGCTACATGTTGTCTCAAAAAAGGACTAAATATAGAAATTATATGTAAAGAAATGTTCCTTTAAGAATATTCATTTATTCTTAAGAAGTTTCTTTCCCAGAATGTTGTCCTTTTTTGTCATGTCCGTAACGCCAGCTTATTTATCTTTTTTTAAATAGAATATTTATGCAAAGACTGATTTGTTTGATGATAAATCAAGGCTTTTAATTTATATAAAACACTGGTTCAGTTAACTAGAAACAATTATATTCTAAGTGTATATTATATTCTCATGTATATTTTAGTAGTTTGCAAACAATGTAAAGTTATGAAAATCAGTGAAATCTATTTGAATTTAATTTAAACTCAGACCAACCCTAAAACTGTTTAAGTAATTAAGTTCAATTCATAAAGTCTAAAAACAACATTTAACATTATGCTTACAAATCAATAAGGAAATGCCTGTTTAAACGTATTGTTGTTTTAAATCTAAACATTGTCCAGGGTACAGAAATTAGGTTTGCTCATATTTACCCAAATATGAGTTAAAACATTCAAGTTAAGTTCTCCCAAACACACATACGAGTCTAAATTTGTACAGATTTAGGCGGGGCTTACAAAAGTTAAGAGAAATAAACATGAAAAAATAAATTCTAACTAAAAGCTGCTGTGATGAAGAAAAACAACTCTGCAGGCGTACGAGTTAAACTTACATTAATGAATTTCTGTTCTGAACGACATCATGAATTATGAACACCAGCTTTCATCCGCTTCATGTCTTCTTTAATAATTCAAATTTAATCATTAACACCAGACAATAACTATATTCAGACAATATTTCATATCACATGTTTATTTCAACAAAGTTTAGATTGTTTCCAATATTATCACATGGATGTTATATTCTTCCGTTTGATTTTTCAGCTTTTGAGAAAATAAAACATGACAATAACACAGCACACCTGAGTCGCTTCATATTTAAAGAGTTGAGCGGCACGAA
>CM065675.1:13095112-13110800 GCA_033220385.1 Triplophysa yarkandensis
ACATCATATGTAATGACATCAGTCTGTTTTCAAGAGAATCTGCACACAATCTTCATTTACATCCCCCAACCTATCTATCATCATACTGTATGACAACACTGGCGTTTTCTTGATGTGTATACACATGGTGAGGTTTGAACTCCCAGTACAATGTACTTTATCTATAGATCCAGCTGACCGACAAAAACGCACACACACGCGCACACACACACACACACACACACACACACACACACACACACACACACACACACACACACACACACACACACACACACACACACACACACACACACACACACACACACACACACACACACACACACAGTATTTCATTTCGTGTTCATTTTTAATGTGTCTTAATCTTGTGTACCTGTAGTGTTGGATTTGTTGTTAATATATAAGATCAGAATTTAGTTTCTTTACAATAACAGAAGACAGATACAGCTTTATTATGGGATTTTACAGGAGAATGGGAATAGAGAACTCGGAATTTAATGACGTTGACAGGCTAAATATTTGAAAGAATCTTTTAGAAGTCTTTGGTTGTATGTGGCAGTGTTTTGAGCACAGAAATGCTAGGCCAAACATCTCACTCAGTTTTAATAAATGGATTTTATTTACATGAGATCTCAACACGTTTAACAGTTTAAAGCACTCAGAACGCACGGAACAGCGTGATACCCTCCTTTAATGATTTTGATTTTGTGTGTAATTTCACTATATTTCATTCAATATAAAACTGTCAATAAGAAAAGAAAAATATCTATTTTGAAAATATATTCTTTGAACAGAGCTATTGAAATCTTTGTTAAATTGTAAGTTATTTTCAATATTTTGAATCGTTACAATGCAGTTATATAATAAAAATCTGATAAAAACAGACAGAAATGTATTTTGAAGAAATACCTAGAAATTCACTCAAACCTAGACAAAACTAAAGTTTATTTTCACAGCATGTATATAATATTTAATTGAAGTGCATGCTGGGATTTAATGAAGTTGTGTAATGTTTTAATTGAATGTTGTGTGCGTGTTGAATCTAATCTCCCGACACACACATGTCAGCGTGAAAATGGCTGGCCCGATCGACTCCGGACTGATTCCAGGTGTCTCTCTGAAAACAGACTCTGTTTTGTCAGCGTGTGCCAGCGGAAGCTCTGTTGGTGTGTGTGCCAGCGCCTCAGGACACACCACGAATCCCCAACATGCAGATTATTCTAATAGTAGGCCGAGAAACCTCCAGCGTAGTGCTGTAATGAATGCTGAGCCTTGTGTGTTTGCTGTTCTGATGAATTATTCAAACGTTCCTGAAGACTGTGAGAATTAAACAGCAATTTGTGTTTATTTACAGCTTCAGAATCAGCTATGTGCTTCCTCTTTATCCATGATCATGAAGAAACAGTTGAACTGAATCAGATGGGTTTAGAGCGATACTAGAGTGAGAATGTAATACTGGCGCTCTGGAATCAGATTTCGGCTCAGACTTTAAATGATGGAGAAGACGCTGTGTTGACGGAAGAGATCTGAGGCTGAGTTTGATGTCTCTTCAGAGTCTAGCGATCACATCCCCAAAGTCCATCCTCTGATCCTTCTGTGATCCCACCCCAAATCCCTGACATTTGCTCGGCAAACAGGTCGGTGCATGTGTGAGTGTGTGCGCGTCTTCCAATCTCCACCAATCACACGTCAGAAAGAGACATTTAACTCATGACTTCCAATCACCTTCTTAAAAATCAGACAGAATTAATGACAGGCACATGTGAGCAAACACACACACACACGCAGGCACGCACGCACACACACACGCACACACGCACACACACACACACACACACACACACACACGCACACACGCGCACACACGCACACACACACACGCACACACACACACACACACACACACACACACACACACACACACACACACACACACACACACACACACACACACACACACACACACAGATATTCCAAACATATTAAATGTATCACCCTATACTGCATAACAACATTCACACTCATCATCCCTGTCCTGCACAAAGTGTGTGTTTGATTTTATGATTTTAATCAGTAAGGTTGTTTTATGAGAATGCACACACACACATAGACACACTTTATCCATTTCTGAGATGATTACAGATGTCAAGGGCTTGTTAACAGCATCATTATACCGTTGGTGTGTGTGCATGTGTGAGAGTGTGTGTGTGCGTGCGTGCCTGCGTGCGTGTGTGCGTGTGTGAGAGACATTAGCAGAAATTTACCATCATTACATCAGTGTGTTCATTGGTACAGAAACACTTTTGTTAAGAGTCTTGTTGAGATTGTCTGGCGCGTGCGTCTGTGTATATTTTTTCACGTTTCTTCAATTGTTCTTGTGTTCATGTGCTGTTTCAGTAACTCAACATCTTTAAGTTCACCTCTACTCAACATTCATCATCTTCAGGGTCTGAAGATATGCTTCATATTCACACAACATTATTAATAATATTGCACAGATTTTCATCGCTCATAAATCTTCACAAGGTCTCTGTCAATGCAAATAAATCTAGAGATAGTCTATTAGCTTGAGCCAAAACTGCAGTTCAGAATGTCTGTGAATCTCACACATTTACTCACTCATTGCTCTTTCTAATTAGCAATAACATCTTTAGTAGGATCAGTGCTATACACTGGGCTTGCTTCCACATAAAACACATCATCTAGGCCACAGGGTTGCTGTTGAACATGAAGTCTCTCCAGAGAGATGCTGATGGTGGGCGGTGTACATTAAACGCATCTTTACACTGTGACTCAGTGTGCAAGTCAAGAGAAGTAAATTAAAGACACAAACTTATTAAAGGCCAATGGATAATATTCCTCTCGGATCGGTGGAGTGACACAACTAGAGCGACTCACCCGTAACATTCATTAAGCTTAAAATATCAACGCTTCACTCGCCAAATCAAATACACGCCACATTAAAACGGGACACCATCCGTGAACTCATTATGTAGTCCCTGTTTCTTGGACATTTTCCCATTTCATAAATCACATGTTTCTGAATAAACTATGTGTGCCAAGTGTCCAATCATTTCCAACCGTAAGTATTAACAGCATCTTTAATGCTGCATTAACAAACACACACAAACTTCATTAACAACACAAACAAATTCAGACAACTCAGGCCAAAAGAGCCGGTGCGATGAGGCCCGTCGATCATTTTATGTCTGGCCTCACAAAAACTGCCAACTGATCTTAGAGAATAAATGAATAAAATACAGAATAAAACACCACTGATGTGTACATGATGTTCTGATACACATAAACAACCCAACTCAACTGTAGAAGACTTCAAGAGTTAACATAAAAATCTTCAGTGTGAGGCTAATTCAGCTTCTTCTGTGATTGTGTGTGTGTATTATTTCGGATAAGCTCATGTGTGTGTGTGTGTGTTATCTGTAGAAGAGAGTTTATCTTTACACACACTTAACATTAGCTCACAGAAGCTCCTTACAGAGATTCATTTAAGCTTTTCCGTGATTCTGGAGAAATGCAGAAGAATGAAACACTGGAGAAGCACATCGCTGGTATTCATTCCTCTCTGTTCAAGAGAACATGAAGAGAAAAACATCTTCATATTTACACTGCTATCCCATCATTAAGCTCATTATTAATGATGTACATATGCAAAAAAATATAAAACAAATATGTGGTAAGACATAGAGATGTAGATGAAGAAGCAATGTTGTGATCTTATAATAGCTGTAAGAGGAGCACAGAACTGTACAGATATAACACTAGAAGAACAAACAACTGTGTGCAATACACAAAACTACACTCATGTGTTCTCAGAGGTGAGCAGTAATAGAGTATTGTGCCTTAAGTTAAAGAAAGAATCAGAGACTTGAGTGTTTAAAATGACAAAAAAAAATTCTGTGCAAATGGCTCCATAAAGAACACAGGCACACACACACACACACACACACACACACACGCACACACGCACAAAAACACACATTTCTGTAGTAAACTAATGATTAATTATTATTCATTACATCTGAAGTTTGTCACAAAAAAATAAGGAACTGACTTTAGAAGTTTGTGTTTATAACTCAATGGAATCTGTGTGTATGTGTGTGTGTGTGTGCGTGCGTGCGTGTGTATGCGTTGAACAGAAGTGTAGAAATAGGCCACAGCACGAGATAATGCGCTTTATCTTTATGAAAAATAAACGTCTGCATCCCTGACGGCCCATCCTTTTGTGTTTCCACAGTTCCAAGAACAGTTTTATATATGGAATCCGCTCAGAAGAAAATAGGGCGCGAGTCAGGGCCGAACGCGCCGCAGATTAGCTTTTCCACCGCAGTCAGCAGAAATCTCCAGGCAGCATGTTTACCGGCATACATTTAGATAGATCATGGCCACATGAGCGCATAAAAGCCCAGCCGTCACCGCACACCTTCACAAAAACACTGGCGAGCACATACGGCACCTCGTGCCATGCAGTATTTATGCTGTGAGAGCCTGGACGTTTATTTATGATAGAAGTAACACGGCCGGTCGTGAGCCGAGAGCCTGGGGCGCACCGGGACTTACTAACCAAACCCTACACACAGATGACGCTTTAATAGTGCACACAACAACAGAATAACTCTGACTTACAAAATACAGATTGATATAAAAATAAAAATTTAAGATGAAAAACATATCAACCGACCTCCAGACACTAACACACATCCAAACGGTATGAATGACGTGAATTGGGTGTTTGAGGCACTTGAGCCA
Organism: Triplophysa yarkandensis; assembly: GCA_033220385.1. Lineage (NCBI taxonomy): Eukaryota > Metazoa > Chordata > Actinopteri > Cypriniformes > Nemacheilidae > Triplophysa > Triplophysa yarkandensis. Next base: position 13,099,880 of record CM065675.1, read on the forward strand.
TTGGGAAAATGTAAACTTTGGCGGAAAGATGTGCCTCCTTAACCAATCAGGAGCTTGCTGTAACTAAAACAAACTCATCAGGGCTGTGTGTGGAAACATAGAGCGTTATAAATCCACATCATACTTTTACAGAGACAGGAATAAGAGCGATGTTGCTAGGAAGAAAGTTAGTGAAGAGGTCGGACAATCTGCTCTTTACTCAATTTGAGCTAGATACACAAATTAAGATTATCACTAAAGCCCGCAGATTGAGCTTGATAGCTCTATTTTACGATAACGTTATTTCACCAGGAAAGGTTGACTCGTTTACCGGTCAGAAGCCCCTTCCCTGCATATGGCGTCTTCTTTGGAAGTGAGTTGGATGCGAGAATGAAACGAGCAAACTCAAATTTGCAAAATTTCAATTTAAACTCAAATATTTCTCATCAAACTTCCTTACATTAAGATGATTCTACCTCTGAAAACTTCAAACTCTTCATGTGTTTCAACGATTGTCCTCTTATTTAATTACTTAGAACAAATATCAAAGATGAAGACTTTATTAAGAACTCTCCGGAGCAATAAAAGAGCAACATCTGAGCAATAATCATGTCAATTTCTGTTGATATCAAAACTTATTTTGGAAATGATCTTATTCTTAAATGTGTCTCAGAGAGAGTTAATGTGTAATAGTTTTAGTATGAGGACAAAGCCGCTGGCTGTAATTATTCTCTGTCTCTCTCTTCGGCCTTGAGCTCTCGTTACGGCTCTTATTAATGTCTCGGAATCATCCGTGTCCGTGTTTATCTCGACACGCATCACACCCAAAACATGAGCTTTCAGCGTGTTTCCGAGCACGCCGCTGCGAGTCCTGTGCTCTGTAATTTCCAGGCGTGAGCTGATTACAGGCTACCGACAGACTCAACAGTCACATCATCTCTTGCATCTTACTGCTTTTATCTGAGCTCCTGCCACAGACATGCACAGCTGTGTAACACTAGCAAACATGAGTGTGTGTGTGCGTGCGTGCGTTTGCGTGCGGGCATGTGTGTGTGCGTGCACCAGAATATGTAATATCGCAACGTCATTACACTTTACATAACCTTGACAAATATAAGGGAACACAAAAGCACACACCAATAAATACACACAATAAGAGAATGTGACTGCAGCTGCAAACGGTCAGAAATGTCTACCATCTTTCAGAGTTCATGAGACGTGCTGTCTGTCTTGAGACATGAGTGAGGGTTTGAAGAGAAGAGTCAGACGGTCAGAGAGAGACGGGTCACAGGCAGTGAGACAGCCCCAGTGATTGACATTCTGCTCTGATGTGTTTTATAGATTCCAGCCCAGTCTCACTACAGATAAAGACACCATTCACCATCAGCTTACAGATAATGACCGTCAAATACACACACACACGCACGCACGCACAAACGCACGCACGCACGCACGCACACACGCACGCACGCACACACACACACACCACAACACACATCACAACACAACACACACATCACAACACATATCAAAGAACACATCACAACACACATTACAGAACACATCACAACACACACATAACAACACACATCACAACACACACATAACAACACACATCACAACACACACATAACAACACACATCACAACACACATTACAGAACACATCACAACACACACATAACAACACACATCACATCACAACACACATTACAGAACACATCACAACACACACATAACAACAAACATCACAACACACATTACAGAACACATCACATCACAACACACATTACAGAACACATCACAACACATCACAACACACACATAACAACACACACATAACAACACACATCACAACACATATCAAAGAACACATCACAACACACACATAACAACACACATCACAACACACATAACAACAAACCTCACAACACACTGTGCTTGTTTTAACATTTAATAAAGAACTTCTGTGATCTTAAACACAAAAAATCTAAACCAGTGGCCTGATTCCAAATCACACACAAATCATTGAAGACCCCATTAACACAAACATACACACATGCATTCACACGCAAATACACAAACACACACAGACTGTATGACATTAGCGATTTCAACATGAATATGACCTGCTCACAGCTTTTAATGCATTACTAAACAGCTGACAAACACGCACGCACGCACGCACACAGACACACACACACACACACACACTCACACACACACACACTCAGACAAGAATATATCCAGAGGCTAAATTCACCATTAGTGTCACTGCCATTATCCTGTGAATGACACATTAACAACTTGTGTGTGTGTGTGTGTGTGTGTGTGTGTGTGTGTGTGTGTGTGTGTGTGTGTGTGTGTGTGTGTGTGTGTGTGTGTGTGTTTGCGTGCGTGCGTGCGTGTGTGCGTGCGTGCGTGCGTGCGTGTGCACACCTGTAACACAAACTTACACGACCTGATATACAGTATAGAGGGCAGATGCTGGCTCAGTTTAAGATGATCATGTGTGTTTCATTGATCTAAACACCTAAAGACATTCCCAGATCTGTCCGGAACATGTTAGAGAGAGACGGAGAGAGACGGAGAGAGACGGAGAGAGACGGAGAGAGACGCTCTTTGGCAGGAACGGCCGGCTCGAGCGTTGGCGAGATCTGAACGCCCGTTTACCCACCAGAGACTTCTCTGCCAAACTTCACTGCCTACAACATGTGCGTTTTCATTTCTCTTATTTACAAGAATTTAGCTGCAAACACACAGCCGTGACAGACTCGTGGCAGGCCTCGTTCCGCTTCAAATGTCCATTATTTCAATTATCTGGCAACCCTACACGAGTCGCACAAAAATAAACACACAACTTCTGAAATCACAATCTCCCTTCCAGAACTTTCGTGCTGACTCCAGCTAATCACACGACATGTTTAGCAGCAGAAGCGCTGACCTGAAATCAGTTCTGTCATAGACACACACATTTGTTTAACAGTGAAGAACAGGATGTATTTCTCTCTCTCTCTCTCTCATCCGGACCCCTCACCCCTCGCTCATCATTAGAGAGAACGAGGACCCTCAGAGTTTTAATTAGCGATGTTTTCTGGACCTTTCTCGCGCGTCACCGTCTCTGAATGCTAACTGGAGTAAACACGATCCTCTGCATAACAAGTTGTTGTTTTTCTCACTGGATAACTTTTCTCTTCTATTTTTTTACATGTTGATGAGAAATTACTCAAGCGTGCCAGAGATAGAATTTAGTCTCCGTCTCTCTGTTGTCGCATTTTCTATCGTTATTGAAATCTCTCATGCTTGTACTTACATCTGTTTTCTTTCCACTTTCTGTTTGTATTCCCAAAATACGCATCTGTTTTATACCGTGTAATTATTTTCTCTCCACACATCCATAATTCTGAGACAATACTTATGATTTTACTGTTAAACATCTCAGGCCAGATGGAAAATGGGCAGATTATTACATCCAAAATCCCTTTCTCAATCTGTATTTTATCTGCTGTCAAGTAAAACAAATATGCAAACATTATAAAGACAACCCAGTGAAACTTTCAGAAATTAAGTTAATGAAACATGAACATAGCTCCTCCAGCAAACAGGATGTTGTTGTTTGCAGTGAGGACAGCAGAGCAGAATAAAATCAATACTTTCAGTCAGTTAGGATGCTGTCTAAGAAGGACACGCTATAGACAACACGCTTAGAGACAGAGACAATTACACTCAGACTAATTACACAATCTTTCTGTGTGTGTGTGTGTGTGTGTGTGTGTGTGTGTGTGTGTGTGTGTGTGTGTGTGTGTGTGTGTGTGTGTGTGTGTGTGTGTGTGTGTGTGTGTGTGTGTGTGTGTGTGTGTGTGTGTGTGTGTGTGTGTGTGTGTGTGTGTGTGTGTGTTTGAATGAGACTGTATGTAATTAGTGTGTCTGTTTGTCCAGCGCTGTCACACACAGTCATATCTCAAGGCCAATTACTGCAGACACACACACACACACCACACACACACACTTTAGTACTTTGCTTTAAGGGTGAAAACAATGACTGCGTACAGAAATATAAATCAGATTTTCTGCCCCTTAAACCGCTCTTAATGGGAAAATTCAAACAAAAAATGAGAATTCCTCAATGTGCCAAACCTGTATGAGTAAGCTTCCATCGCATTAACACAAAACCATCCACTAAGACATTTCTCAAAATATATTTTTTGTCCACTGATGATAAAGTTACATACATATGTAGAGAATAGTGATGACAGAACTTAGATTTTTGACTGAACTGTCAGTTTATTGGTAGTCTTTAAGACATAGACCTGCACTATTCTGTATAAAATCACGATCTTCAAGAACTTAGGATTTAAAATAAGACGACATATACTCCATGCTTCAATCAAATGTAAAGAAATGTAATAAACAAAAAATGTGTAAAATGTATGTAATATGTAAAAAATCCTGTTGCTTCAATTGACATTTGTCAAGGTTTGTTAATGTATATAATGAGTTGACATCTCTCACTAATGTCTGTGACATGTTACAAACTCCAGTGATCCTGAAGTTGAGACCTGTGTCTTGATGATCACATTTGTATCATTCGTGTAGAATTTTTTTAATAAGAATAACATTTATTCATTACTCACTTTTAATCAAACAATAAATCTTCAGATTTTGCACAGGTTATAGTTTATTTATTTCAATAAAAAGAGGTCGATATTACCTATATTAAACAAAGAAATGAACCGTTTATAACTTTTAAGAATGCTGATTAGGATCATTTGGGGGTTCGAATCGAGATCATCAAATATAGGCATCATATATTTACAAATGTATATCACAGAAGTTTCCATATTAATGATAATATTAATGGATTTGATTAACTATAGGGTCACAGACAGACAGACAGACAGACAGACAGACAGACAGACAGACAGACAGACAGACAGACAGACAGGTTCCTAAAGCTCATTCATTCTCCAGTGGCTCAGAGAGACATTCTCTCTCCTCATCATGGTCTCTTAGAACAGAAGAGCTAAACGTCTGCTGTGAGCTGTAAATAAAAGAGCTGTTTATCTCTGCTGGACAGCCAGTGAATTTCTTCATTTCATACAGAGACGCTGTGGGCTCAATGTTTGTCATTTCAGACCCTGAACACCGCTCACATTACGCTCCGTATGACACAAAACCTCACACGCCACTCATTCTCTAAACTTATAGTCAAAAAAACAGATTTACAACAGCATCAGTCTATATGAAAGTGAATGGAAAATCATCTTATTAGTCTGGGTCTATTTCATTTAAGAGTATCAATAAGGACAACATTGGAGTTTTAGAAGAGATCTGAACGAATGACTCAAACTGAGCTCAGATTTATCAAGTCTGCAACTAAAAGTCAATATTATTGAAGATCTCAACAGAACTCAAACATTTCTCATCGGATTTAATTCAATCTTTTTTTATTTCAATTTACCTCTAACTCCTTCATAATCTTCATGTGTTTCAAATATTATACTTTCATTTGAGTTCCTTTTATTTTTAGAATCATCTGAGACCATGTTGATATCTAGATGAGAATGATGCAGTATCTTATCTGGTGAGCAGTCTGAGCAATAACATTTTTATTCCGGAATGTCTCTATAATAAACTCTTATTGTTTGAGCTGCAGAATATATTCAATAAATTTCTATTTAGAAACAGAAAATATCAAAACAATAACACTCTCATCTTTATGACTGTTCACACAAGCAATAATAATGCAATATATGTGTCTACTGGAGAGACCCACTATTAGAAGAACATTGGTGTAAAATATTCCACTTTTCCTCACATGTGTTTCATAAATCTTCAGGACAGACTCTCACTGTTAAATAACTTCATATTTAAATCTGTTTGTAGTTTGAGGTCAGAACATTGATGTTATGATACCTGGTGACTTTCAAATAAAACACACACATCCTATCTGAGTGTATGTGAAGAATAAACCCCCACACACTCCGTCTTCATTTCCACAACACACTTAAATCTAACAATACTACAAGTAAAAGTGAAAGTTCTGTTGTTACTTTCCTCTGTTTTTATCAGCAAGCAGCCGACTGCTCACGTGTGTGCTGGTCAGACGTGAGTAAGACCTGCTGTTGTTTCTATCAGAGTAAACATCACTCATGACAGAAACAGTCATCAGACAATTCTGCTATGACAGTATACTCACAAACACACACACACACACACACACACACACACACACACACACACACACACACACACACACACACACACACACACACACACACACACACACACACACACACACACACACACACGCACGACTCAGAGACAAGATGTTGTGAACTCAAGGACACAAACACAGGTGGACACATACACACACAGTGTTATGTGTGACTATGTGTCATCTCTCCATCTGAAACACACTTTATTGACACGCCTGTGTAACTCACCGAGTCTAAACCAGATCAGACACACATGAGTGTAATGTAAAGCTGACGTTACAGAACATGTCCAGAGTAGTTTTGCTCTCGATGGATTCCAGCGACTGTGAGTGACGTCTGTAAAGTGTTCTGGTGTCAGTCAGAGCAGACTGCGGTTCCCGGCCGCTGCAGCACAGCCGAGCATCACTCATCAGATTATTGGAAGATCTGTGTATGTGTTATATTTATACAGGCATTACCCAGCACTAATCGATGCTAGATGGAGCGCTGTGAGGAGAACAATAACCACAAGAGATGCTTATAAATTACTGATGCTAAACACTTTAACTGGCATGCGGTTACGACTTCATACTGATGGTTAAAGTCTTTACACTACAAACACACACACGCACACCAACACACACACACACACACACGCACACCAACACACACACACACACACACACACACAACACACACACACACACACACACACACACACACACACCACAACACACACACACACACACACTCACACACACACCACCACACACGCACGCACACACACACACACACACACACACACACACACACACACACACCACGCACGCACACACACACACACACACACACGCACACAGTCCTTTTTGAAACATTTATTTCATCGTTATTAATAATAATCCTGTGATATTTTTGTATGTATGACAATAGCAAGTGCTCCACACAGAGATCTGAGGTCCTCATCTATTTGTACAGGACAAAAAGAGAGTAAATCCAGAAGACCTGTGCTTTCATCTTCAAGATGCTTCAAGACATTAACCTGCAAAAGTGTCTTCACATTGACAACAGAACAAAATTCTCACTGGATATTTCAACTCATGTTTTCTAATGACACACTACTGCAAATGATACACACACCGACTCAAATTATTCAACCAAAGACAGAACTGACCTGCAGAAAGAAAAACTAAAGACACAGTACTGTATATAAAATATTAAAAAAGAGAAAGAGAATAATATATGAAAAAAGTACTATTTCCAACAACGGCACGGGTCTTTTTGGACCTGGATCGCAAGAAATAAACAGCATCTACATAGAATATAAAAATACATAGCATATATTGTAATATCATAACCCTCACAATGCCATAAAATCCGGCCTAAAAAAAGAGCTCTGCAGAGTTCGGCAATTATTGGGCTTTTCCAAAAGGATACGAGTAATCGAGCTGTCCAATGAGAGAAAAGAATCAGGAATCACCACTCTTTATTCTACTACAAAAATCTGTTCTGGTTGGAAAACTGGAGAATCTATCATTCTATTCTACAGACACCCCAGTCTCCAAAATCTCTATATGACATCATAACAGGTTAGAGCAATATGTGATGAACTCTTTCCCATATTCATGTGTTCTGATAAACATATTTTACAAATACATCTTATTTATAACAGCTCATATTAATGAGTGAATCATGCTGCCCCCTACAGACCAACAACACAACTGACACACACGCACACACACACACACACACACACCACTGTGTACCTTAAATAAGTTTCTATACATTAATTTGTGTGTATGACTGGATGATGTCAGACATGAACATCTGTTTTAGGTTAGAAATAATCACATCACATTAGAACAGCTGATCTGTTCTGAATAAATCCTTTATCTTTATATTCCCATAATGATATTCATGTTATAAATGTTTCCTCTTAGAGACAGAAAATGTCTTGTTCAGACAGATGAAACACTGCTAAAGTCACAGAACTCCACAGATCCATGTCAAATCTGTTCCAGTATCAACCTTCATCTATATCATGTTTGAGGATCAGCACGTACACACCAAACCACAACAAACCCATGATGACAACACAACACACTTAAACACAACACAACACACCAACCACAACAAACCCATGATGACAACACAACACAACACACTTAAACACAACACAACACACCAACCACAACAAACCCATGATGACAACACAACACACTTAAACACAACACAACACACCAAACCACAACAAACCCATGATGACAACACAACACAACACACTTAAACACAACACACAACACACTTAAACACAACAAACCCATGATGACAACACAACACAACACAACACACTTAAACACAACAAACCCATGATGACAACACAACACACTTAAACACAACACAACACACTTAAACACAACACACAACACACTTAAACACAACAAACCCATGATGACAACACAACACACTTAAACACAACACAACACACCAAACCACAACAAACCCATGAGACAACACAACACAACACACTTAAACACAACACAACACACTTAACCACAACAAACCCATGATGACAACACAACACAACACACTTAAACACAACACAAAACAACACACAACACAAAACAACACACAACACAACGCAACACACTTAAACACAAACACAAAACAACACACAACACAAAACAACACACTTTAACACAACACTTTAACACAAAACAACACACAACACAAAACAACACACTTTAACACAACACAAAACAACACACAACACAAAACACACACAACACAAAACAACACACAGCACAAAACAACACACAACACAACGCAACACACTTAAACACAACACAACACAAAACACAACACACACACAAAACAACACACTTAACACAACACAACACAAAACAACACACAGCACAAAACAACACACTTTAACACAACACACAACACAAAACAACACACAACACAACGCAACACACTTAAACACAACACAATACAACACAACACACAGCACAAAACAACACCTAAACACAAAACACAACACAATACACAATACACAATACACAATACACATACACAACACAACACCCTAATGTTTCCAAGCGAGACACACAAATGGTCAGGGTCAGAATTATTTCAGTCTTCTTAAATCCAACATCCAGCCATTAAACAATCAATAAACTGAACAAATGTGTGTTCATTAGACAACATCAATGAAACACACACACACGCACGCACACGCACACACACACGCACACACACACACAAACGAGGAGTTATTAAATAGAATTATAAACTTCTTTACATTCATCTGAAACATCACAACACAACACATAACAACTCCAGAATAAACATTAAATTATATTTAAATGAATCTTTAGATGACACACAAAGCTGTTGTGCGTTTGTGTCTAAATGTGATAATTGTGATAAATGTGATAATTGTGATAAATGTGATAATTGTGATACATGTGATAATTGTGATACATGTGATAATTGTGATGACTGAAGTCTGTCATGAAACTTTACGCGCGTCTCAAACTGTGCGCAAATCAACGCGACGCGTCCAACGCGTTAACGCTTTCCTCTAATAAAAGAGTTTAAAACTCACACACACACACACACACACCACACACACACACACACACACACCACACACACACACACACACACACTGGCACATACAGACGCACACACGCACACACGCACACACGCACACACACACACACACACACACACACACACACACACACACACACTGGCACACACTGAACACACACACACACACACACACACACCTGGCACAGACACACACACCACTGGCACACACTGAACACACACACACACACACACCACACTGGCACACACACACACCACACACACACACACACACACACACACACACACACACACTGGCACAGACACTCACACTCACACACAAACACACACACACACACACACACACACACACACACACCACACACACACACACACTGGCACAGACACACACACTCACACACACACACACACACACACACCACACACACACACACACACACACACACACACACACACACACACACACTGGCACAGACACACACACACCACACACACTCACACACACACACACACACACACACACACACACACACACACTGAACACACACACACACCACACACACACACACACACACACACACACACACACACACACACACACACTGGCACAGACACACACACTCACACACACACACACACACACACACTCACACACACACACACACACACACACCACACACACACACACACACTGAACACACACACACACACACACACACACACACACACACACACACAGACACACACACACACACACACACACACATACACACACCTCACACCACACTACACACACACACACTCACACACACCACACACGCACACACACACACACGGCTTACCTTTAAACACCTGCGCTTGAGCTGACAGAAGAACCGGACACAACGACATGAAGATCAAACTCAGAACTTTATCCATCATCATCTTCTCTCTCTCCTGTGTGTGTGTGAGGGAGTGAGGGGAACCCGGGACTGACCACCGGGTCAACTCTCTCTCTCTCTCTCTCTCTCTCTCTCTCTCTCTCTTCTCTCTCTCTTTCTCTCTCTCTTCTCTCTCTCTCTGTCTCTCTGCTCTGGTCTCTCTCTCTCTGGTCTCTCTCTCTGGTCTCTCTCTCTCTCTGGTCTCTCTCTC
>CM065675.1:13111300-13136300 GCA_033220385.1 Triplophysa yarkandensis
GTAAAGTCAGGGAAGAGTCCCCTACGGGGCATAGCAATAATACTCTCTCTCTCCTCTCTCTCTATCCTCTCTCTCCTCTCTCTCCTCTCCTCTCTTCCTCTCTCTCCCCTCTCTCTCTCTCTCTCCACTCCTCTCTCTCTCCTTCTCCTCCCCCTCTCCCTCCCCTCCCTCCCCTCACCTCCCCTCTCCACTCTCCTCCCCTCCCTCTTCCCCTCCCCTCCCTCCCTCTCTCCTCTCTCTCTCTCACCTCTCTCTCTCTCTCTCTCTCTCTCTCTCTTCTCTCTCCTCTCTCTCTCTCTCTCTCCCTCTCTCTCTCTCTCTCTCCTCTCTCTCCTCCTCTCTCTCTCTCCTCTCTCACTCTCTCTCTCTCTCTCACTCTCACTCTCTCTCTCCTCTCTCTCTCTCTCTCTCTCTCTCACTCTCTCTCTCTCTATCTTAAAGTGAATAAAAAAATGTACTCTCTAGTTAAACTTGTTTAAATGTATTTATTCAAAGAAGGAGATTTTTGTTAGAATGCTTGTTATAAATCAATTCTTGGACCCCATTGACTCAAAATGACAGAAAACCTTTTGTTGTCGTGCATTCTTCAAAATATCTTATTTCTCGTTCAAAAGTAAAAAATAGTTTTTTTTTCCACTGTGGTAATCAGTGAGGTCCAAGAATTGTGGTTACAATCAATCTTTCACAAATCTTTCTCTATGTTTAAACCACCCAAGGTGATCATTCCAGAATATTTATTCAGTCCTTAATGTGCAAAAACAAAAAAACATATGTGACGTCATTGTCAAATCATCATATAAAGGACCTCCACTGATATCAATTCACAATACGTGCAAATCATAGCTATGTGTTTTTATATTCTTTAAAGATTATATCACACATGCAGGACGATATTTCCTCCCCTTTTCATGACCTTATTCCCTAACAACTGTTCAACAAATTCTGTATTTTTATTGTGTGTCAAACAATTGAAAACCCAGATGAAGCTTTTTACATCTGCACTGTGACTTCCCATGATAATTGATTTCCTCACCCAATTTAGGTTGTTAAAACCCAGGGGTTGAATACTTATCAATTAACATGCTTTTTATTTCCATGTCATTTTTATGACTTTTATAGTTTTTTTATATAAACAGTAGGAGAATTGAATTTCACTATGGTTTAATTTGACTTCTACACATGAGAAAGTCAGTGGAAGATAGATTCTCGATATGAAAAGTGTTGTTCATGCTGACGGTTGGCAGGAAGCACACCATTTTTAATAATTGCATTAGACATTTGGGGAGCAATCAACTGTTTCAATCAATCAAGCAATCAGATATTTCCTTACATTTTAATTTCTTTTTTATTTATTTATCTTTCTTCTGAAAGACATTGGGGTGTATTGGACCCTAATGGCAAAATGTTTAGTAAATTTTTTTATAATTAATCAAATTCATTAGCAAAATGCAAAAAATAAATATTTATTAATTTCATATTGTTTATTAAGAAAATTACTCCAATTGTTTATGTTGCAATGCCAAGGATTACCAAAGAACAATGTACATCCTTACGTCGCTAGATGGCGCCATTGTGTCTCATATCTATAAAGAAAGCATATCGACCAATCTGCCCCTTAACTAGACTGTCACAAGTGTCAATCATAATCATCAATTGGGAACAAAGGAAAGAAGTATTATATTTCAATCCTATACAAAAATAATGATGATCAATCATTAATAATGCGTACAATCATATAACAAACCTTTCTGGTGAACACAAAGCAAGATATTTAGAAGAATGTCATGGACAAGATATCTTGGGCCGCATTGACCACCATGGATGAAAGGAAAATGCTCGTCAAGCCCCAGAGATGTTTGCATTCCTAGATTTAATAAAGTATCTTCTTTGTGTTTAACACAATATAAAACAATGTTTTTTTTTCATATGTAAGTCAATGGTGCTCTAGAAATCTCAGTTGCGAGCATTCTTCTAAATATCTTTCTTTTGGATGTGTTTGGAACACTTTTTGCTTCTTAATGTTAAACCATCAACTGAAGTTTACATCTTGTTGTAATATTAGTTAATTTATTAGTTTCGATCACCTGTCCCTCGCATCGATGCCATCATCCTCCAGGAAGTGATGTCAGCATGAACAGAGAAGATCCCAACTGTACCAACATCAGCAAGTGTTGAATTTGACATTTCATGTATGATGTGTTTTCTGGGATTCCCCAAAAAAGTTTGTTTAATGACAAAAATCAAGTAAGGAAAGCACGAGCTCACTCTGGTATCCAGACAAATCAGCACCAAAAGTATCCAAATTTGGAAGAGATGTCCAATGAAATAACCTTCCCAAATCATCCCAGAATTTTGGCTTTACCATAAAATCTTCCCTCGGCCCAACAGCAACACCTGTGCAGGCCTGTTTCATATGCGCGCTCACGCCTGCTCGCCAGGCCATCGCTTTCTGTCAGGCTCGTGATTAATTAACATCCAAGTCGTAACCCCCCAAATTAGCGGCGGAGCACGCGAGCTAATGAGCTCACTGTGATCCTGAGGTTACAATAACTCCATCTGATCCACATCAGACACTGCGGGCACATCGGACTCTTGAGCTGCTGCTGTGTGTGTGATTCAAAGGGACCATCAGCCATACACTTCCCATTTAACAGAGACAACATTCCAGCATTAAACAAGATATTGAAAATCAAACTCTAATTTCATTTCTATTTGGAGGTCAAGTTGAACCGTAAGATAGGAAAAGTTGCAATCAGCAAATAAAGAGGGCCATGATGTCACATACACAACCCCTTTAAAAGTTTTGGGACACTTGTGCGAAATGCTTTTATTATTAAATTTACTTTGTATCCAAAGGTGTATTCCTGAACGTCTGATAGAAGTTGAATTGAGCAAACATACATGTTTTAATACATGACTTTTACATAATATCGGAGACAGAATAGTCGACAAGAGCGCAGAATATTAGGCAACTCCTTAAAGTTCTCGAAAAAGGCATCTTAGGGGGAGACCTTAAGAAGCTGCTTGAGAAAATGACAACTTTTGGTTTGTTTTGTATATATGAGATATGATAGTACAATTGAGAGTCAATATAAAGTGGAATAATTATAAAGCGTAAAAGTATACATTTAAAAGCAAAAAATAACTTTAAGAAAAATAATCTGTTAGTTAATTTAATTAAACCCACATCAATGAACAAGAAATTGACGTTAAGCTTAAAACAGTGGTTACGGAGACCATGGTTACCATAGTTACAACAATTTGACTATAATCTCACCACAGTTACGGCTTAACCAGGGCATTTATAGTAAAACAATGCTACCTTAATTGTTTAATGTTAACCCACTTAAAATCTAGTAAAGATTTAAACATATTTATATATTAATTATGTCCACTTTAATAAAAATGGTAAATAAAAAAACTAAATTTAATAAATTAGTTAAATAAAAGTAGTTAACATGTAGTCTTATTATTTTATATACAATAGACTAGGAATTGCAGTTTAAATTTAGAACAATCTTACCCAGTTCTTTTCTAAAATGATTGTGTCAGCATTTCCTAATATCATAACAATAATTTATTTTGCTGCTTAATATATTCTGCCATAGCTTGATATCTTGAGACTTTCATCTTCATGATCTTTATTTTTATTGAACCTTATAATGCTGACACTTCAGAATTGCAAGGCTTTTAATTCCAAAAGTCAAAGCATAGTTTTTATCCTCTTAAAAGTTTTTGTACAGGATGTAAGAGAGACCTAATGGATGGTATTTGCTTGGCTTGTTTGTCGTGTCACCGGGCGCAGAACTGCTATGTAGCGGGCAGGAGGATTTTGATAAAGACGTTGGCACACGGACCGAGCCTCAGGTGCTGTCACCACGGTAACTGCTGCACCTCTGACAGTCTGATCACCTCTACCAACCATCTGTGAAACTGTATCGGAATAGAAGAGTAGACGAAATCTAGAATAAATCCTCATTCTATGGTTTTCATTTGTAAGAAAGTTTTGAGTGTTAAAGAGTTTTGTAAAAATAGCTTTTTTCTTTTTTTCGGGACCTTAATTTAATTTGGTTTACTTAATTCCTTTAAACCAAGTCATATTACTAAATAACATCATTTTAATTTTTTTAAAATTAAATTCAAAATTGTTAGATACGAAACATTTAACCGGTTAACTGCTTACCTTCCCGTTTGCTAAAACCAACTCTTGGTAACGTTAAACGCATGTTTGCATCACTCCGCGCGCATCCCACGGGACGCCATTAATCTGTCCCGTGTCCGTCGGCCATTTTCACCGGGGGCCGAAGTTTTTAGTTCCCTCTTTAAAACACGAAATGCCATATTTATAAGCCAGTATTTATAAACACATTTGCATAGATCAAGATGAAAAAGTTGTTTGAATTGGGGGGCCATTTGCATTTGGCGAAACATATGGCAGAGCTGCGGAAGCCACGGGCCATGCCTTCATTAAGCCAGCTTCGTTTCATCAGAGCGAAGCGCTCCCCGCCACGCTCCCCCGTCGCGCAGCCTTCTGTCCCCGAAGGTTCCACTGACAGGGGACAATATGTGCCCAAGGTGAGACGCGCCCCGGTCCCAATGATTATTTAATCTGACTCACGCACCGCTCCTTAACGAGAAGGGACAAAGCGGCGTTTTTTTGGATTTGTCCAACGGGAGGGCAGATCCACAGGTGAGGCGGCTGACACGTGTTGTCTAAGGGTTTCGAGGCCTTCTCTTGGACCGCGGGTGGATACCGGTGTTGAAAAGATACAGATACTCACAGATGCCTATTTTTTAGGGTATAGGCCCTTCTACCTGAAACATATCTGAAGAGAGCTTTTAATAAAGATTCCATGTTCATTTGAAAATCATATTTTGTCATTTTGCAGATGAGCCAGGGACCAGACATATTTGAGCCATTTTCCTGCAGCTATAATGCCATGTGAATAATATCTCTCTAGCTGATGGCTGGCGACACCACAAGCCCAAGCCCAATAGTCTCTCAAAGGTTAACTCTTTAGAGGACTGGAACCATTAAGATATTTCTCAAAATATCTCTTCTCTTTCATTTTTCTGATTGCTTTGATATTTAAATATTTTTATCTTGTTCCACATGTCCCAATAGGGGATTACTTTTAAAATGTCAATAAATGGTCACTTTAAACTTTTGTCATGTCCGTCTCATCTCTTCTTCTGCTGAACACAAAACTTTATAGAATGTATGAATCACACAACATTGACTTCTGTTGTACGGACAAAAAACACTGCAACTTTTCTTAAAATATGTTCTGCACAGAAAAATAATATACAGATATAGGTTTTAAATGACACAACAAAAGAAGATATTTAAAGAATCTATGAACCAAAGAACAATCCTTTATGTTGCATAGAAACAAATCCCCCGAGACATTTCTCAAAATATCTTCTGCACCGAAACGAATATACAGATATAGGCGTTAAATGGCACAACAAAAGAAGATATTTAAAGAATCTATGAACCAAAGAACAATCCTTTATGTTATAACGAAACAAACCCCCGAGACATTTCTCAAAATATCTTCTGCACCGAAAAAGAATATACAGATACAGGCTTTAAAAGAAGATGACAAAAGATGACAGTTAAAAATATATATGTTTCAATAAATATGAATTTAAATTTGGTGTGGTATAATTTAATTCCCTTTAAAAACTAACCCATCCTTGATCCCGCGTTCTAACTTGCTAACAAACAACTTATTTTGTATTCTGAGCCCTCTTGAAGCAGATTCAGAAGGTATGATGATGTTTTTGGACACGTGATAACCACTGTGGCTGTAGCCTTTCATAACCATGTGTTATTCTCAGTGCCAAAACTCACAAAAAGAGCCAAAAATACACTGTCCTCACTCCAGGTGTTTATTGCTCGCAGATTTCTTGGTATTTGTGGAACAGATCCCTTTCAGTGGTTCTAAATTTAGGCCCAGGTGTCTGTTATAGCATACGGTCCAGATGTATCCACAGAAATCTGTGGGGTTTAAAGCAAACGCACTCAAAGGCTGCCGATGTGTCTTCTATGCAGAAAAAAACATTCGCCCATTTTTATCAGGATGGTGGGGAGAAACATTCACAAATGTATATTGGTTTTTGGCTTGCATACATTCATTCAAAACCTTAAGGTTTTTTAATACCTGTGTGTATATATATTTATCTGGCTTTGGGCTCTTTAGTCAAAATCGAGATGTTCACATTAACTATAATGGAACACATTATTTAAATTTTGATTTTTTTATGTTGTGTTAAATCTGTATAGCTTTTTTTGTTTTGATGAACACTTAATGCTTTAAACCAACAGTTCTTGGCTCTATATATTTTTTTCGTTTTATTTTCTGTTCCTTTTCTTTTATAAAAGAGATATTTTGAAGTATGTAGAACAGCAAAAAGCTTGGGGGCTATTACTGTTTTTTTCCTACTTTGGTACCAAATGGGCTCCTTAAACTGTAACCAATCATTATTCCAGATATCTTTGTCTTTGTTCAACCAAAAAAACTATATATTGGTTTGAAACAACTAAAGATAAAATAATTCATGACAAAATGTTCATTTTAGGAGGATCAATACCTATAATTTTAGCTTTTTTTCTTTTTTTCTTTTCTCTCAAAAGTCAAATGGAATGCAACACTTTTGTCAGTAGCTTGTTGTGTAGCAAAACCCTTTTTAATAAACAACAGCTTGAATGTGAGTACTTAAAGTACTTTAAATTATAGATCGCTCAACAAGCTACAGTTTCAAAGTAACTCCCCGAAACTGTCTCCAAGGGTCATTTACATTTTAAATTTTAGAAATGATGTAAATTATCTATAAGAAATCAAACTCATCCAGTGTTTGCTTTGGAACTTTTCGTAGACAGTCTTCTTCCCACAACATTGACGGAAAGGTAAATGATTTAAAACGCATGCGATCGTATCAGCAGCCAAACCACTTTCCCACCAGTGTCACCAGGACCCTGGAGAACCCACTCTACAAACATATCCCACAGAAACACACATTCAATTCAAAATACTAGTTTAACTAATCTACCACTATGATAATGAATCCAACAGAACCAATAACTATTTGTGGCGGCGATGACAGTAACCCCAATATTTTTTCTGTGGTTTTAGTGAAGTTGAGGGCTTGCGGTATTGCTGCTTCATCAAGCTGCGATTCAATACTCCGGCAAGGGAAAAGCATCCAGTCCCTTTAATAAGTAATGATTGCCGAAGATCAGAGGATCCGTACAGTGAAGCAAAACAAGTTAAGCGCGAGTTTTGATAATTGTGCTTAATAATTCAAAGTGTATAATTATCCCTTTATAGAGAAGCACAACAATGGCGGATTGCGAGAGAATGTTGGCTGCGAGATGGAGGTCAACAGATCAGACACGAGCGGGAGATTAAACAATGCACCCCAAAATAAAAGGATTTACTTTAATAGAAAGGGAATTATAAATATATAAATAATTATTGATTCCTAAAATGTCAAATCTATATGAGTTTTTTTAATCTGCAGAATAGGAAAGAAGATATTTTGGAACTTAGGGCATTGATTTTGAAACCGTACATTTGAAGTGAATGCCCCTGTTGTTTGTTTATCAACCTTCTTCAAAATATCTCCTTTGTCTTCCAGAAGAAAGAAAAAACAGGGTAAAAATGACATGAGAGTGAGTATACAATGAAAGATTTTTTACTTTTGGTGAACTATTCCTATGAGGCTTCTCGAAGAAGAATTTTTATTCAAGTTTCAAATACACATCGTCCATTCTATTTTCTGCAAAAACAAAATAAGATATTTTGATGAATGTCAGTAACTAAAACCGTTCGTCCCAATTGGCTTCTGTAAGTTTTGTAGAAGTGGAACTCCAAAGTTTTTTAACCGACATTCTTCAAAGAGTCTTCTAATCTGGAGATGGAGAAAGTCATACAGGTTTGAACATGTGGATTTGTCCTTTGTTTGTAGGGGAATTTTTTCACGCCGGCTTTATTTTGCCTGCCCTCAGTCTCAGGGTCGACTCCTCTCGTGTTTTTCGTCCTGTCCTTGACTCTGCCCAACGCTCTTGTTCTCGGCGTTCCTGCTTTGCCAAAGGTCTTGAATTTGCAACTCAAATAATTGGGATTAATCGTCTCGCTAATCACAGTATTTGTCCTCCCTCCATTTGTGTTTCACAATACGTGGGGAGGGAAAGAAGAAATAGCTGAAAAGAATCAGTTCTCCTATTAAATCACTATCTTTCAACAAGCAGCTCTTTCTATTCACAAGAGAGGGCATTCAAAGAGGGCTGCTTGGCACGCATTGTTCGCTTAAATGAGTAATCATAACATCAATGAGACGCTGAAATGCGATGCAGAGCGCATTGACAACCTTTGTGCCCCTGCGAGAAGGGGGAGTTAATTTGATCATTGCGATCTGGGCTTTATTCAGCCACGCACCACCTCAGCCAACAGATGGAGGGGGTCTGTGCCCTCGAACGTGCCTGTGCACCCGTGCCCGAAGAACCATGATCAAACCTCTATTGAAGAATCGAGAGATGCTTCAATAGCCCCGGTTTTCACAGGACACCCGTTCTCGGTTGTGGGCGGTAGGCCAGTATCAAGCGTCGCTTCTCGCTAGTCTCAAGACGAATTGTCTCGCAATCGGTTGTTCAGCTACGTGAACCCTAATTGCCAGATGGTGGATATTTATCTCCCCCTTCTTCTCTTGAAAGTTGCATTAATTGCAGGGCTGCCCGGGGGCCGGCTCTCGCTGAACGGTGTGATGGGAGGCGGCGTGACCCTGATTAAACCCCGCATCCAAACACCCCCTCCCGGCCCCTGTGCCAGGCCTCCCCGGCGCACCATGGCAAAGGTGCCGCTGACTTTCTACATGGGGGTTGGGGGGTGAGACCGCCTCACCCGATCATTTGCGTATCAGGCCACCTGGGCCTTGACACTTGGGAGGGGGGTTGTGTGGTTACATGTGAGGCTGGGGGTGATTGGGAGCATCACGGTAAATAACTCCAGTGGATCGGGGAGGGTTTACGGTGGGTGCCTGTTTTCCGAGACCCTCCAGACCCTCCCCCGAGCTTCATCCCCTCCAGCCTCATTGGCTGCCACCCTCTCCGATCCCGGACTCGTTTGCATATCTCCCAGAGATGTAATTGAATTAAATGAAGCTTCTGGAGGGCAGCTGTGGCAGCTGCTGTTTGTGGCATGTCAAAAGGCCTGGCACTTTAAGAGCACTTACATATGCTCCAAATTAGCAGGTCAGATAGGCGAACGCTCTCTATGATAGGGGTGATGCTGCCAGCGCAACAAGGGGCCCCGCAGCTGTGGGCAATTCAGCCTGATGGGTCTTTATCACGGGTGCGGGATTGGTGCACATGGTAACGGGTGAACTGGGTGTGAGTGTGGCGCGGGTCAGCGACAGGAGCTTATTGCACTAGTGGAGATAAATAATTTGTGTGGATTGAGGGTCAGAGAGCTATGGCATGATTTAGTTTTGACAACAGTTCAGTTTCGGGTCACCTTAGTGGCTGCCATTTACATGCCTGGTAAAAAATACTTTGTCCTTTATTTGAAGTGTATTGCTTTAATTTAGATTATTCCAAATAATTTGAGTGTGTTTTCATGTGAAACAATTTACACTAAGAAAATTAGTACATTTATAAGCGAGGAAATTGAGTGAATATATTTTGTAGGTAAAAAAAATTAAGTAAATTTGATTAACCCAAAAATAATATTAAAGAGTGCTGTATATTACAAAGGTGTATTTGATTTTTAAATAAAACATGTTAAAAAAATATTTTAGAGAAAAAACATTCTGGATAAATTAACTAATGCATTTTTAGTCAATAGTTTTATTATTTTCCAATGAAAAAATATATTTAATGTTTTTAAAATATTTTATTACGTAAATGTACATTTCTTTTGTGATATTTACCAAGCCACATGGAACATTTTTAACAGTGACTAGTTTTACCACTTTACGTGTTTTAGTCAAACAGTGACAGTGAGAAGTTTTAGTAAAGTTAAAGTATGTTTTATACCTAAATTTATTCCAGACACCAATATTTAATTTTCTATTTTTAACTGTCGTTAAGCACATAATTTAAGTCCCTAGATTTGAAGGTCATGCTGGGATGCATTTTTTTAAACAGTACCATACTTGGCATTGGCTGCTTTTGCTCATCCAATTAAGGCATAATACTTTTTTGTTATAAAATGCATGTTTTAGTCTAAGGCATGTCAGTATTTTCCAAATATTATTCAATTATTTATATGAATTAGAGAAGTGTGTTGGTAAAAAATATAAGTTGTCATTTCTAAACATTTATTTTACGATTATTTGTCAAAATCCAATGAGATTTTTACCTGCATAAGATGAGTGGCAATACATCAACATACATATCTACTGTCATCATCTATTTAATCTATTATAACATGAATGATAAAAAGGGGGAAAAAAGACTTAAATCCAGAAGACTTGTATAAGTGTCTTCATGACATTTACAAGACACCTATCTGCAAAGCTACGGAGTCATAATGTCGCATGATACAATTCTCACAGGATTATTACAAAAAATTTCAACAGAAATGTTCTGAATTTATATTTTCTAACTACGCACTAATGCAAATGATGTAAATACAGACTCAAACTATTAAACCAAAGAAAGGAAGGAAGGTGCCAGTGTAGAGAGTTTAACACAGTACTGTACATATAGAAATTTCATCTCATTTTAATATTTCATATTTTTTGTACAATCCATTAGATCACAAGGTGAATCAGTCGCATTTAACTTCTGTCAAGTGTGTCCAAACTTGTTGGTGTACGTTAAATATATGTTTCTAAGTAAGTCTAAATCTAGACCTTGACCAAATAGAATTTCAGGATTTTCCTGCTTTTTTGGCCTTGTCGTAATCTCAGAATTTGTACCCAAACCCCTGTAATCCACAGGGAAAATATTTACACATTTTGTAATTTGTAGGAAAAGTGTTAGATCATTTCCATCCTCATGTCATACTTGATGTAATGAATCTAATCGTATATTTGTCACACAGAGGTATCACTTTGCATGCCGACAAGAACTTGCTTTGCTTTGGTTTCCAGGGAGATGCTGTGATATTTGAATAATACTTGTCATAGACTAATCAGCTGTCGTGAACAATTACCTAATGGCTTGTCAATCAAAGCCTGTCAGTCAAAAAAGTGTTTTGCAATTATGCTATTTTTATTCTAAACTGGCTGATGTTTATGAGAAATGCGCTCTTATGTAATTGCCGTGAGACTCACCTGAGAGGAGTTCTGTCTGATTAGCCACCAGTGTGATTGTGAACCGACTGACTCTATGCGTGAAGAAACTCCAGAACTTTCAGGAGAATAGAAAAAAATGGCCTACTGTATATAACAATAGCTTTTGCTTTTACAGTATGTCCCCATCTTGGTTTGAAACACACGTTTCTTTGGCAACTTTCTCTACTTTTGTTGATGATGGTCCGTCTCGAATGATACATTTACCCAAGTAAATTAAGTGCACTAAACTACACATGTATGTGTTTTTAAGTCTATTTAAACGGCATTATTTTCATACCTTAATTATTTCTTAAATTACATATATCTTTAGCACGTTTTAAGATAAATTTAAGAATAACTAAGCGTACTCTCACCAGTTGTGTTTAACAACACCTCAAATAAAAATACTATAGACTTTATGTACATTAAGTGTATTATTAATGTTTCATGAGGAACGCTTTAAGCACATTTTTGGGTATTATTTTTAAATCTTGAGAAAATGTTTTGAAGATTTTTGTACGTAATGTTCGTATGAAAAGTTCCCAATAGCGTTGATGCATAAAAAGATTATCTTGCAACTTAACTTTTGATTATTTTTGTAAAACGCCTGTACTATGAAGCGTTGTTTATTTACAATCATATTTTTTGTTAACGTATAACATTCTATAGCATTAAAATCATTAAACATATAGTGTAACACAAAAATATTATGTGACATCAAGTGACATGTTTAACCCAAGTTTTCCCTCCTTCTGTTTTATAGATCGCATTATCTAGGGATGCCCCAAATTTTTGACAACTGAAATATACTGACGAAAGTAACAAAACAAAACAAGTGAAAAGGACGAATAATTTTTACCGAACAATTACGTTTTTCATGATGTAATCAAAAAGCAGCCAGCAAAAGAGTGAGAAGCACACCATTTATTAAGGGCCCATCACTTGTAGCGTCTTTTGTGCGCTCAAGTTTATTATTACAAATGTAGACGCACCCAGAGCAATGCGCTCTTTTTCCAGGCACCTCCGCACCGCATTGAGATAATAACATCTCAACTTTTTAGATTGCCGAAAGCGCATCACAGGTCATGTGACACGAGCCAACCAATAAGCTTCCTTGGATTCTTCCTTTATAATAAAAACTCAGCAAAAAAATGGAGATGCAGGAATTTTCTGAACTTTTCTCAAGCTCCGATTATTCAGAGCGCTTTGTCATTAAGGAGGAATGCAGCACACCCAACATTTTCCACGGGTTTTAAGTGCGACATGTGAACGGTAACTAATGCAGAGTCGGAAGCAGTCTGGAAGAATTAAAAAAGTTATGTTTAAATTAATATTTTTGAATTCTCGTGTTGTATTTCATACTGTTTCTCTAAAGAAGACAAAATAGTGAAAATCACATTTCGACCTTTAAATTAATGCAATGTTAAAAATTTAATATAACAATAAATATGTTAAAACACGAAAAATCATGTTCCTTCTTTGGCCAGCAATTCTTCACCTGGCCTGAATTTAACTTTTGGTCTAAGTTTGTTTGGCTAGTGCCTAATAATACATATAAAATATATATTTAAAAAAATTGCTAGCTAATGGAATGAGGCATTTCTTTTGCATGTTTGTTTTACTAAATCATAGACTATTACTTACTGATCGGCAGCGGAAATTAGATTACAAAATAAAGCATGCATGCACAAGAACGTTTTTTGTACGATGAAGGCAGTTGGTCACCATAAGCGCAAACTATTAAAAAAAAGTAGTTCATTCGACGTTACTATTTCCGTACAAGACCTTCTACCCGAATCTCAAGTGATGCTTTCAGCTACATTTGTTTTATTTTATCATGTTAACAGATAGCGCCAGTACATCCTTAATCTTCACGCCAATAATAATTTTTATTCCCTTTACCGATTACTTTCCTGCCACAGTCCAGACTTGGTGGCCTAACCGTGGCACACTACCATCTTGATCGCGGCTCTCGGTTCCAATTAGACGTTATGGAAAGCACAAAGTCTGTGACTCAGCTGTTTGCGCGGCGCGTTATAAAAGAATGGCAGCAAACAGCGGCGTTAAAAATGCATGAGGCGCTACCCAGCGCTGCTCTCTGCGTTCGAATAGAGCTATCATGCCTGCCTGTTATCTTCAGGACCCCCAGGTAGAAATGGTAATGATACTACTTAACACCGCTCCACATATGGAGAGAAAATGGAAATGCCAACAGCACCTCAACTATAAAGAAAATCAAATTGAAATATTAATCCGCTGATTAATATAACATTATGAGAGCCCATTCTCTTTGTTGTTTAACAACAAAGGATTGCAAAATAAGCAACTGCCTGAGAGGTAAGGGCTTGAAAGAAGTCCCACAGAGGTGTTAGGAGCGCTTTCAAACATCATTACCACGCATAATGTATTCACTTCCACACTGCTGAGGTTTTGATATTGATGTTTACTCATTTATTTTTTAATTAATGTTCTTTGTTAATGAATTCTTTGATGAGAGGCATTTTGTAAATCATTATCCCAAGAAGATGGAGAAAAAGCGTTCACGGCTTTGCCCACGAAACTTGAAAACGCAAGGTGTAAGGGAAAAAAAGTTGAGCTGGAGGTCATCCTTGAAGTTTTTTCACCTGTTGTTAGTTATGTTTATTGGGATCGCTTTCAGCTTACATATAATTTCTGTCAATTGGGGCACAAAATGTTGTATTTTTGAAGGATTCGTGGTTAGAAACACACTCCACACAGTCCTTCATCATTAAATATACATTCCTTCTAAGCATAACCAAAAAAAAAAACCTTTACAAATCTGTTTCAATGTTGCTTTGTCAAACCTGCACCTTTGTACAAGCTTCTACTTTTCAGCCGCTTTTGGGAACTTTGTTCTCATGTCTATTATGATGAATCGCGCGTATTGTTATATTCCACTTTTCTAAGTGTGAATAAAACCATCTGCAATGATGTCCTCAGGACAAACTCTTATTGCATTATTCTTTGCAAAAGTCTTTTCACGTTCATTCTGATTCAAATTACAAAGAGGTGAAGAAACCGCTGGGGCTAGTTGTCACATTGTCACGGATGGGTTCTCTAACAGTAGTTTGCAGTGTTTTTGATCAGGTTTGTCAGTACTGAGTTTAAATTATTTAAACATACAATTGTAAGATTTTTGACTACATCTGCATTCATTTGGGCAATTGTGTACTGAAGAGCGATTTTAAAGTAAAAGTTCGCTCAAAAATTTGAAATCTGTGAATTAATCAATCAATCAAGTTGTTCCAAATCTGTGTACAGTTTTTGCCTTGTTGAACACAAAGGGAGATATTTGAAAGAATGTTTGCAACTTGCACTTGCTGGGCATGATTGATTGCTACAGTAGACATTTTTTTAATCTTTTAGTTTTAAAATTAAAGATGTTTTCTTATATAAAATGTATATTTTTATATACAAAAATGGTTTCTACTAAGGTAGTTGTGCCCCAGAATTTGTTCGTCTGTAACATTCTTCCAAAAATCCCCTTACAGCTTGAGCTTTTCAGATTTGATCAAGTTGAAGGTAAATGATAAATGAATGAACATTTTTACTGTAAGTTTGTTTAAATCTTTCAGAGAAAATAGATTCCGTCATAATAATTTGATTGTTCACTCAAAAAGTTTTACTCTCTTTTCAATTTCTCATCTTTGATAAAAGAAGATATTTGGAAAAATGTGGATGACAACAATAACAGTGCACACTGACCAGTGTTGTTTGGCTTCCAATATTCTACAAAATGTATTCTTTGTGTTCTGCGGAAGAAAGCGTTTGAAATAACAAGAGGGTGGGTAAATGATTATAGAACTTTAATTTTTGTATATAACTTTTTATATAAAATTTCAACATTATTAAAAATATTCATTGACTTTAAAACAAACCAACCTGAGCAACTTTACTCCATATATTAAACTATATATATTATATATATATATATATATATATATATATATATATATATATATGCCATATATATGCCATTTTGTGAATTATTTTCTATTTGTTGGGAATTTCTTTCCTTTCATAAATAAACCTTTTAATAATTCCATCTGAGTGCCATTGCCATAGTCATGCTTGTCTGATATAGTCTAGTGAGCTTAGAGATGCTTACTCTGATCATCATTTGTTTTAAATGCACATGAGAAATCATTTAAGTCTCTATTAGTTAATTTGCATGTATGACTGTGATGTATTGTATTTGTTGATTGCCACTTTAATGGAAGATGTGGCCTTTGAATTCGTTCAGAGATGCTCCACAAGAGCTCTCCCCTTCAAGTCCTCAAAAGTTTGCAGGCAGCACTCGAGTTTCACATATGCTCCCTTTCTTCGGTTTAAATGTGGCCTTTTGCCATCTTCCATTCAGCTGCGGGTTTAGAAGAAAAAACGCATTTTAGTCGACGAGACAAAGAAAGTGTTTTTGTATTTCACCCCACGAATGACTGATTGTGTTTGCAGTACCCCACATACACCACAGTGCTATTTTTCTTTCTATCTTTCAAGCCGGTCTAAATGAAGCCAAACTCTACAGCCTTAAAGGCACATTCATCACAGTGTGCCTGCAAGCTCTGTGCAGATGTAATGCACGTAACTGATTGCTCTCTCTTTCTCATAGGCAAGAAAAAAATCACGACTAGAATTAGGGCTTTTCATCGGCAAATATATTTCACTTGTGATTAATTGCAACACTCAAATCCCGATCATTTTTACACAAGAGAGAGCATTTCGGCTTTGTAAAATTGATATAAAGAAAATGCAAATCGTTGGTGTTCTTGGCACCAAACATATGCTGCCATGATGCCAACAAGCCTGCCCCTGACAATCCCAGCTGGAAGCTTGCAAGACGTGCTTTTGGCAAAAGACTTTTTTCCACCCCGTTTTGCAAATGATCGGCAATTAATATGCCAAGCATCCAGAGCTTTTTCTGCACCTGTTTACATGCACGTTTAAACTTTGGGAAATGCATTGATTGTAGGTTCAAATGCTTAAGATTTGTTGTGTAGCCTTGTATTCATGAATCCTCTATTAAGGATGTTTTAAATAAGATTTTATAGGGGAAAAGAGGCGTTGTATAGTTTGGCTGTTCTTAAATCTGTGCTATGCGTGTTTTGTATCTCTAGGTTGTCATGCAATAAAAACAGAGATCCTCGAGTATGTCTAGTGGCATCTTGGGAATGCTTGTCATTGGACACGTATAGATGCCAGCGTGAGCACCTGCGAGCAAGCTTGTAAAATTATTTACATCTTTCCAGTCATCCATTTTAGGAAGTTAAAATGTGGTCAATGCAAATTAAAATTTGGTGGAAAAAGAAGATATTCAAATGAAATGCTTGCATTTGACGTGATTGGGAAAGGCCCGAAGGCAATGAACAATCCCATCTTGTGATTTATAATCCAACATTATTTCTTTGTCTTTAAAGGGATGGCTCATCATTTACTTATTTTTTGTCATTTTAAAGAATCCAAAACAAAATAGAAGACATTTTTAACGTTGTTAAAAAACCTTGATCCAATCTTGTTGATTGCTTTTATACATGGATACTAAAGTACTTGCTTTTACACTTGTTGAAATCTAGGTTTTGAACACCGTCCCCTACAACTATAACAACATCAGACAGAGAAACGTGGCATTTTTACCATGTGTGATCTTCAACAGAACATAATTGAAGATATTTTGAAGAATGTTGATAACAAAACAACACTAACCTGAACTGATTTTATCGTAGACATTTGGTTGCCTGTAGAAAATTGAAGTAAGACATTTAGTATGAAAATCAATTTAAATCGACAAAATAAAAGGTAAACGACACTTAACATAAATTTTATACTTCTGTTATACTTTAAATCTCATTTACACCACAGGGAAATAAACGATTCTATATGATCCTATACGTATGATCTGTAAGTTGCTTCACTTTCACGGCTGCCTCATGACTCCAGACTAGACAGGGACGGAGTGGGCTGTGTTAATCTTCCTCTCTCTCTTTTCTCACGGATCTTCCTCCCCTCACAACTTATGATGGATAGGAGGCCTTAATGAGCTTCTTACAAGCAATTAAATAATCAGGGAGCCCTGCTGTTTGCCGATGAGGCTTTAGAGAGCGCTGACAAACGGTGGCCCATCAGCGCTCCAATCAACAGGACATGGAGCTCGGTGCTGTCACCATTTCTATTTTAAACAATGACTCTGTGCACACTGCCGAGAAAACACTTACAGGTATTATGTTCACAGGAGTAGGGAAGTTTCGTACAGGCGCTTACAGCAGTGTTTTGCATCTTCGGCATCTTTTCGATAATGTCTAGAGGAATACAGTACAGGTGAGACACATATGTAGTGTTTTTTGGACGGTTTTGTCCAAAGCGACTTGGATTATAATCTATTTGTACATTGTTTTTTCTCTGGGGATAAAACTCTAACCAGTGATTCCAAAAAACTTTTTTCATTTTCAACGTAGGAACAGTGAAGGAAAGGCTTCAGATGGTTTGAAATGCAGAAACATACTTTACTTTAATAACACTTAAAGGGTCAGTTCACTAAAAATAAAATGTTTCATTTGTTCATCCTTGTTTTTCAAACAAGAAAAGTATTATGAGAATGTCTCTTTTTTTATTTAAAGAGTGCTGATATCAAAAGAGGTTTCTTAGTGGGCTAGAAAGGGTGAGGTTTGTGACCATACAATAAAAGTCAATTAGGGGTAATGGTGTTTCGTAACCGACATTCTTCAAAATATCTTCTTTTATGTTCTTCTTAAAAGGAAAGTCATGCATGCTTACAATGGCATACGGCTGGGTAGATAATGAAATAATTTTCATTTTTGGCTAAACTGTCCATTTAAGAGCCCAGCTACTATGAATGGTCAGTGGGCAGGCTTGTAGTTTTGGTGCATAGGTGCCTCAAGCATTCTTAACCTTTGACCACTTGTGATGTTTTTGACTTTACGCTCCCCCAAATGCTTTTAAATCTTTTCGATAATGTCTAGAGGAATACAGTACAGTTGAGACACATATGTAGTGTTTTTTGGACGTTTTTGTCCAAAGCGTCTTGGATTATATTCTATTTGTACATCGCCTTAAAACTGCTCAGCACACACAAACGGAAGTTACATAAGCACCCTCTGCCAAATTATTATCACAAACCAAACTCCTTGTTTTTTCCCCAGTTTACAGATCTGTTATTCGGTATACAACTGACACGCATGCAGACAGTCTTGGTGATAAAACTCACTTCCAAACCCAGAGATGGGTTATCACCTTGCTATGCCTCATAAAGTGCCACAACGTATTCTTTATAATTAGCTATATTTGGTGCGAGCAGTGTCCTGGTTGCTTAGAATAATTCCTGCTGTGACGGAGAAAGAAAAAAGCGTGTGCGTTTAATTACAAGAACTGACATGTTCAAAACAGGGGGAGGCTGGAGGCTATGACATGCCAGTTCTCAGCTTCTTCTTTCTCACCCATAGGAGACGGGGGCCGGGCACCCCTGGGTGCCGTGACACCTCTGCCGCAGCGGTGACTTCCTCTTGTACATGCACGGCAGGGCAAGTGAGGCGATGCTGGAAAACGCAGCAGCGGGCCTATGCCACAAAAAGTAAATATGTTGCCTATTAATAGGCTGGTGGACGGGTAGAACCTGCAGCAGAACCGCTAGGCGCTGGGGGGAGAGTGCCAGGAGTGTGTGTGAGTGTGTGTGATGAAACCGCTGAGGGAGCAGATTTGAGCACCGTGCTGGCACAGGACGCACACACACATACATATGCGTGCACTTGTTAGCGTGCAAATGCGTAGGTCTGTTTACTCACACTTATTCTCTATTCTCCTTTGATTTCTAATATAACGTTCATGAACTAACTGACAACACTAATATAAGAAAAATAGTACAATTTGCAGATGCGGCATGTGTATAAACCATTCGGTTTAAAATTCTATAAACCCCCTGATGATTGAGTCTTAATAGTAGACAATTAAGAATCAGTGTACAAGTTTCTTATTTATGGTTTTTGAGGGATGATAAACTTTGCTATGAATTTAAATGTCTATGAATTAAAATGCACAAGCCAGAGGGAATGATACAGTGTAAAATATTTTATGTAGGTTAATATTTAATGTAACAAAAATAAATAGTTATACTAACTAAAATTAAATAAATTTAATTTAATTAAATCAAATAAATAAATTACATTTAATACATTTAATAAATCTTTTAAAAAACAATAAACCATTTCCCTAGTGGAATTGTCAGATTTAACAGTATATTTACTTAATTTCAAAGTTTTACAATTTACTTATTTTTATGTTTGAGTGTAGATTTTTCACTTTAAAACACAGTACCAAAATGAACCAAAATGGATGAGGTATAGCTCTTCATAGAACATTACATTTTTGGTAATAGCCAGTGGTTATTTGAACCACCAAATGTTAATATTTGTGCTATAAATATTGTAAAAATGATTGCAATGTAATGTTGTAATGTTGCCATTTTCACACAATTACCCATGTAACACACTGCCCGAGCAATGAGCAAAACAGAACAATTAAGTATATTAACAAGCAATAGACCCTCATTGGCCGAGAACCAGTTGAATCCGAGCATTAATAAACTTCAATGTTTGTGTGGCCGTACTGTCACAATAACAAAGTGCTGGCCAGTTTACATCAGCACGCTTCCATATGGCCGCCTGCCACTTGGAGAGTTTCACATACACCCACTCACCCAGAGAAACACACACACACACAGATATTCCAACCCGCTTAATCAGCATTTTACATATCTGAATCAACCTTTATTATTAAAAAGGCCCTTGTTTTTAACAGGTGGGGAAATATGAGCATGTTACGGAGCCCTAGAGATCTATTGACAGACAGAAGTCCATGCCTGGTTCCATGCGGATTGCACAAGCTAATTGTGATCTAATAACTGCCAGACTGTCCAGCATTATTACAGGAAGAGATGGTTAAATGAATAGCTTATCATCTGCCCCCCGAATCATTCATTTTGTTTTTAATGACGATAATTGTTACATTAAATCTTCATTACTTGTCAACATCATAAGGGAGGCCTGTCAATTTGCGGCCTCAATGAGAATTAAAGCAAGTATTGCTCAAGCTACAGTCTGTTTTTCAAACGAGATTTAACGTTATTATCTCGGGTCACATCACAGGGACATCTTCATCGTACGTATGTGCCTGACCACGAGAGGAAAAATAAACTAAAAATAAACGTAACGCAAAAAATATCAATATATTGTCTTTTGGCATATACAGAGCATAGTAATGCTTTTGGATCCTGGGTGCATTGCATTCACAATATTATTGTTTTCAGAAATCTCAACTTGCATCCGAAAACAAAACAAATCACATCGGTTGAAATACAGTACACAATTCATCTGGATGACCAGAAGCGATACAACTACTGGAACTGAAAGTGAATGCATGTTGTTCTCCTTGTTGTATTTTCCCAAGCAGCATCAGATCCCTGCTAAAAAGAGAGACACTAAAATTATGCACCTGTTGCACTAAAGAAGATATTTGGAAGAATGTTATTAATTGGCACCTATTGTTTTTGTTGTCATTTACTAGAAGTGAAGGGTTCCAAAGCTCTTCAAATACAACATTCTTCAAAATATCTTCTTGTGTGTTCTGCAGAAGAAAAATTAATACAGGTTTGAAATTATAAGCAAGAAATGATGAGATAATTAAGATTTTTTGCATGAACTGTTATTCAGGTGTAGTTGAATTTTGTGAGATGAAGTGTTATGAAGTAGGAGATAATAAAACATTCAAACTTTTGGCTGTCAAATATCCTACACAATCATACCTGACTCAACAATGTTAATAATTTTCATAAACGGGCTGATCTTTTTCCATTAAAAGACAGCATCATCTCTGGTTAAAATACAAATTTGGCTGGACGTCAAGCATGGACCTCAGAAACACCAAAGCTGTACTGAAGTGAGTGCAACTTGTGCGATGTTTGTTAAATTTTCTAAAGCAGCTTCAGATCTCCGCAGAAAAGATAGAAACTAAGATCTTGCACCTGTCATGAGGCAAGCAGTTTCTTCAACCTAACAATATCATGCCCATGTTCACAAATAGTGGAGACAATGGGACACAGGGTGAATTGTCAGATAACCCTATATCAATCAAATGTCCTGGGCAAACACTGGCAGTGCCAAGATGTGACTGGATCTCAGAGACTGGAACAGAGCAGCAGGGTGATCTGTGTGAAAGGACTGTCTGTGTCCACAACAGTCAAATCATTATGAGCAAATACAGCATTATGTTCTTAATGACCATATTCTGGGAAATGCTGTTTGGTCAGTGCAATAATGCCCATAATTAAATTTTAGACATGCACAAACACACTAAAAAAGATACCTTTAAAAATGTAACTTGCACTTCATTTCTGATGTTTTCGTGTTGAATAGTGGAAGTGAATGGCTGCTACTGCTGCACCGATACAACTTTCTTCAAAATATCTTCTTTTGTGTTATGTGGAGGAAAGAAAGCCATACAGGTTTGAAATGACAGAGTGTTTATGATGAAAAATCTATTTCACGTGAATTGTTACTATGCTTAAGTGTTGTTGAGAATGGGAAAACATGAGAATTTGAGCCTTATCTAACTCTAATTTTTCAAATGACACGAAACGTTCCTGCAAAATCACATCGTACACCACAACATAAATCTTTATTATAAACTTCTTATAAATTATTGTTTATTTTATTTTATTTATTCATGTGTTTACTTTTCTACAAAAAAAGTTATGTAATGTTATTTCTTTTCTATTGTACAGACAAAAATAGGGATGTTGGGTAAAGTGGTACGTGTCGACTGCATTTTCATTGGGTGAACTGTTTCTTTTAATCTGTCACATGCTCATTACAACATCCTAAACTCTGCACAAAGCAACATATTTCTCCAGTTCAAAAGCATGGAAAATGTGTATTAGTCATTAGAAATCTAAACATTTTCAGCTGGACAAAATTGGCCAATTCCTGCCCGCCCGCCCGGCGTCTCTAGAAACAATGAAAAGGAAAAACCAGGCGTCTATCAAGACAAGAAATTGCCGAATTGTTTTCTCGCTCCCGTTCTTTTCCTCCCTCGCTCTCCTTCATCTCTTTACCTCTTTTCTTTTCCTAACCGCACGCCATATAAATAACCTGTTAAAAATGGACACCTCAAATTGAGCTCTGGCTAAAACAACCAAGTCATTTCACCTCCCGACAACAATTGATCAATTGTAATTACCGACCTGCGGATTGGACCTGAAGTCTGCCTGGTGCCCCAGGGGGACCCAACAGAGAAAGCAAACACCAGTAACAGGTAGACTCTATAGGACAGAACAAGAGAGAGTGGCTTTTAATTGCTTTGTGCAGTGCGTAATTGAAGGTTCAAGTGTGTTGCCATGAAGAGTGTGACTTCACTTGGCCTTGTCTAATTAATCCCGTCACACGATCCTTCTGCCTTCAATTTTCACGTTTGCCTCTCATTGTTAGGTGCGAATAAAGCTGGAAATATAGGAATGGTAACTGTATGCTGCTTGCTGAGACAGATGCACACAAATAAACCATATGGAGGGGTCCCATTGTTTTGGATCCTGGATAAATGATTTCGAATGTCGTGCGCGGAGCGGCGGAAAATTGAAATTGTAATGTGCTTTTGGAGTTGACTTTAAACTGTAGCTGCCATGAGGTTATGGCTATTTTGTATTGTGTTCGAATCATATTTTTCTGATTGTTGACTGTTGTTTTAGGTCTCATCGTAAGTGAAGTTACACTGTAGGAATACTTTAAATAAAGAAACTGTGAGTACTGTTATGCAACAGGCCATTTAAGGTTATACCCTATTAAGTTACATTCACCTTTTCCCTGTACTTTTTTTCTGACATATTATCGCTTGAAAGCTCTAATGATGAATTTATAAATGCACAGGAACAAATAATTGTCCATATTAAACATAAAACAAAACAACCAAAAATACATATTGATAAAGTGTATGTTGTAAATTGTATGGCCAGTTTTCTAAAATAAATGTTCGCTCATGGGCCTTGTTCATACTCTGGGGTAAAGAATATAAGAAACTATATATTTTTTGATGGTTTAAACCATGGTTTGAAGGCAAAGTAACCGATTGCTAAAAAAGGCTTTCGAAAACTGAGTTGGGCTGAGTACCAAAAAAACCTTTAACCTCAAAACGAAATTTAACCTCTTGGGTAAAGTGAGGTGTTGACTTGATCTTCATTTTTTGGTGGACTGTTTCTTTAAATCTATCGCATACTCATCACAACATTCTAACGTCTGTGCAAACCAACATCTTAATATGTTATATAAATATTATATGATATTTCTTGATGGTAAAGTGCTTGGTTTAATGGCGGGGTAACTGATTTCCCAAAATGCTTTAAGACGGGAGGAGTACCAAAACAAACTTTTAGCAGAAGTAGGAGATGGAAATAAATCAAGCGGGCATTGAAAGACTGTAAAATGGCATTTGTGGGCAGAGCAATGCAAGTTTTGTTGTCAACTGTTTTAGAAGTCAACTACCGTATCTTTAATACAAGCGATAAATAGAGAAGGCGGTACATTCTTATTGTTGACGTATTTTTTTGGTCGTGTTTCTAAATACACAATGCGTTAAATAGTAAACATAACAATTGTATGATAAGTGTGCTTGTAGCCTGAAGTATGATTATAAAACTATTTTATTTGAATAATTAAAGACGATAGAGAAATAAAGCATTAAAAAAAAAAAATTCAAATTCATCCTCATTATACGCTCTGCTTTTTCCGTCGATATCCTCACATCTCAGCACCCAAAGCGAATAAGCATCCGAATCCAGCTCTTGTATTATTCCTCTTTGCTTTGTAAAACACAGCTATGTATTTTACCGCCGCGCACGACATGCTGATTTGGAATCAGTTTCCCCTTGAAATATTAGCCTAATAAACCACAAAGGAGGCACAAGTGGTCTTGAGCACACACTAAATAAACACCCTATGTTCTTCCCAGCAGGATCTAATGATGAGCTCTTTGGCTGACTTTCACTGGAAGCTTTTCTCCCTACACACTGTTTACACAGCTACATATGTCTGGACTCACGAGAGCGCTGGAGGGTTGTGGCCTGTCTCAGGCAGAGCGATCCGCACCGCTAACGTGAGAAACTCGGCTCAACGGTACGTACCACATCACGTCCTTCTGTTCCCTTCACAGCACATCTGAAGAAGGCGAACTGCACTTCTACCAACACCCCTCCCTGATACCCGTGTTGCCGTTGGACGGGAGCCACCGATCACGAGCCAACCGAGTTAACACGACTTCCGCTCAGCACAAGGAACCATCTGTTTTTTTAAGAGAGAAAAGCAAGAAAGAAATGCAAACCAGCACAAGCTCTAGCCGCACGTTGATCAGACATCACTATACGACATGCACATGTATTAATGAGGGCAGGATCTCTAAAATGATTCAATGTGACCGAAATGTAGAATGTTTTACTTTTATTTTAATATCTCTCGTTGGTGCCCTTTAGGATTGTCACAATATCAGATTTTCACTAAATGGTTAGAATCACAATACACATAGCATAGATATATATGAAGAGCTCTTTTCCAAATCGTAATTTAAGCTAGATAAAAAAATTATCTTGCAGTTTGCTTTTTACTGATGAATGTTTTATGACTAATCAATATATTTGCTTGTTTAAAAT